>JAFJYH010000147.1:0-107598 GCA_017365405.1 Cadophora malorum | reverse complement strand
CCCCACGTCCTTCTGCCCCACACAGCCAGATGACTTGCAGCAGGAAGAAGCGATCTCCAGCCACGCTAACAAACTCGCCCTGCCTTTCCTCCTTCGGTTCACGGGCGGCGCTTTCGCCTCGCCTTCATCAACATTCAGAACACCACTACCATCACCGCCAGATTGAAAACCATCGAAATACCCACCGGACCCCGCATAATCGCTGTCGCAAACACTCCTTAATACCTTCGCACAACTTTTCTCATCCTCGTACGCCTTCAATCTACGAAAATGGGTCTGCCGTACGCCGATCAGCCTCTTCCCCCTTCGCATGCGCTGCTAATCAAATCACAGTTTATTCATCACGCCAGTCGAGCCTGAGGTCGCGTCCAAGGCAGCAGAGAAGATCGCATCTGGCCCACGTTCATCGATACGAAGACAGCGAACACTGCGAGGTCCACATGCACGTCTGACCTCCGAGGCGCGTAGGCGCAGAATATTGGGCATTATGCCCGAGGCTGAGCCAGAAGAATTCGAGGTTTCCGAAGGTCAACAAGGAATCACAGCAGATTTGCCATCCTCAGCACCCCTACAGTCGCGAGCAATGCGCATAGTGGAACAAGAACGAGAGCGGACCAGAATGCGCGACGCACTCAGCTTTGAAAGACAACATCCCCCAAACTCGGACATCGATGGTCCATTAATGCCACCGGTTCCAGAGTCGCGAGACTATTCCTTTGCTGAAGAACGCCAGAGGGAGATCCACAGACTACGACAAGTCAGGCAGGACCTGCGAAGAATGGCACGAAGACACCCTGCTCCAACACCGCCATACACCGATAGCGATCTGGCATTTCTAGCCCGAACAGACTCTCCAAGGCTGTCGTCCTCTATGACGCCAGTCCTATCGCCATCCCACCAAACTTCGATTGGGGATTCGTTCTCTCCACCGCGCCGCTCTCTCGAGGATGCCGAGTTCAGTTTCACTTCTGTCAGGGGACCCTTTACAGATGTGAGTTTCCAGTCTTCATTACTGGTTAGCATTTGAAGGATGTAGTCGATTTTTTACCATCATGTTCTCTACATTGCCAATACTTCGCAATTTTGAACAATACTGACTTATCACCTAGTTGATAGGAAGATCAACAACATCACTTTCGGAAAGAGTGCGGTCTTTAAACCAAACCGCAAGCAATATTGAGAGGTCGCGACGGCTGATTCGACAGGCACGTTTGGATGGCCTAGGGGACCGAGACAGAAGCATGAGCCCTGAAGGAGGCGCTGCTTGGGACACTCTTCTGACAAGCATTACGCCTGATCCACAGCCACCAAGTGCAGGATCCTCGTTCGCTTCTACATCTGCTGCTGCGGCTGCTACATCGTCTTCCGGCTCAGCATCAGCCTCTGCCAGTACTACAATGACAAGTCCCGATCGCATTGGAGACCACGAATGTGATGTATCAGATTCAGGATCTAATACCGAGGACGAGGAGGAAGACATGTATGAACTACAGGACTTCAATGGAAGCAGAAGAGGAGATCGCTTCTGGAGAACTTATGCCGATGTCGTCACAGCAAGAGCAGATAGGGCTGCGCGACAAGACACCGACCTTGGTGGAATGCATCGAATTATCTCCCGACTGGCTCGAAGGGATGAAATTCCGGATAATTGGTGGACCTCAGCAGGACTGAGCCGGAACCTTCGTCGGGAACCTACGAATTGAAAAGCAGATACCAAAATTGGGGACCTCATTTTACTAAATTTCTTGCGAATATGCTGCATTCAAAAGTGTGATACCACTTGTTGTACCATAGCTTGTTTCGATTACTTCCAAAAGCTCTTAGAGTCATTTCCCTGGGGATTTGGGACATTCTGGCGTTCATGGTTGGATTCACAGACGAAGTCTCCGGCTGGAGTTTATGGTGGGAGGGTCGTTCTGATAATTGGTGACCAGGGATTAACCCCTTATGATGAAGCTTTAAATGATCATTTGGTCAATGATGAGAAACAATTGAACTTGTCTGCCTTTTTCTGATAAATATTTATCATGATCAGAATGATTTGCTGTGATCCGATCTCAAACCTGCATGTCAAGGGACGAATAGAGCTGACAGGGACCCGCATTATATGTATGGCTGACGTACAGGATAACCGCTTTAGATGACCAGACTTCTATGAAAACAATAGCTTTGTTGATTGGTTACAAACAAGGCAGAGCGCATGGCCCGATGCAGACGCCAGAGACCAGAAAAAAGAAACACGTATCTGAGGCGTCTTGAGTGAGCCCAATGGAGTTGCTCATAAACAGTCGCGATTCAGATCCTAGACTTTCAGCCTTACGCGAATCCCGGCACGGCTTGTTTGTCATTTTGGACATTGCCAATTTCTCGCTGCGCTCCGCGACCGAACTTATGAACACTACGCTGCACTAAATCTCCCTTCCTAGAACTTTGAGTTTGATACGGCAGCACTACGGCAGAGAATGTGGCATTTGCGCCGCCAATATAGCTCTCATCGTCTGCCCGTCACCAGCTCCCATTCTCGACTGTTTGTGAATTCGGCCGTCCGCCCTCGCCAGCTTCCGCAGACCAGACCAGGATCTGCCATATACACAAGACAACCTAAGCCATAATCCTCCTTTAACCCCGCGATACCGCGATTCGAAACGAGGACCTGGTCCACAACGCGAGCATCGATGGTTGGGATGAGATCCTCTATCTGCCAGAGCATTCGACCTCTCCTCTCCCTCCTTTGAAACCCATTCCTAGGCCCCAACATCGGCCATGGTCTCCCATCCTCCATCCTCGTCGGACCGGCAAGCGAATGGCAGATCAGGGGCTGGTAACGGACATGGCAAGAGTGAGAGGACACCAGGCACACCGAGGAAAGATGGCGGAGTAGGGAAAGACAAGGCGGTTCAGGATCCTGGGCTGAAGGACTATGTAGGTCAAGCTTGTGGACGTGGGACAGAACAGCAGCTTATACGGTGGACAGCGTCTAGGAGAGTGCTTAGGCAAGGGAGCTTTTGGATCCGTCTACAAAGCTTTCAATTGGGGTACTGGAGAAGCTGTGGCTGTCAAGCAGATCAAGCTCGGGGACCTGCCAAAGAGCGAACTGCGGATGATCGAGGTAGGGAAGCTCAATTAGTGAGAGCACAGGAGTCTGACTTGTTTTTCTAGGCCGAAATTGACCTGCTAAAGAACTTGCATGTAAGAATAGCAGTCCCAGGTGGTCAAGCAGGGCGGCATACTGACCTGCATTAGCATGACAACATCGTCAAATATTTAGGTTTCGTTAAGTCGTCTGACTGCCTTAACATCATTTTGGAGTAAGCCTTGGCAGATTTTCTCTCTATAGATTGTTACTAATATGTTTCTAGGTACTGCGAAAATGGATCATTGCATTCGATATGCAAGAGTTACGGCAAATTCCCTGAGAACCTCGTTGGAGTCTACATGGGTCAGATACTTCTAGGACTTCTGTACCTCCACGACCAGGGTGTCATACATCGAGACATAAAAGGAGCCAACATTCTCACAACTAAAGATGGAAAGGTCAAGCTCGCAGATTTTGGGGTCTCAACAAGTACGCTTGCTGGAGCAGACAAGGAAGCACAAGTGGTCGGCACTCCATACTGGATGGCCCCAGAGATTATCCAACTATCTGGTGCTACACCTGCGTCTGATATTTGGAGTTTGGGATGCACTGTCATTGAGCTTCTGGAAGGCAAGCCCCCATACCACAAATTGGCTCCCATGCCAGCTCTTTTCGCTATTGTCAATGATGATCACCCGCCGTTGCCAGAAGGAGTTTCGCCGGTTAGTTAAGGGCTACTTTAACATGATGTTGACTTAAGTGCTGACTTCTCGCAGGCTGCTCGAGACTTTCTCATGCAATGTTTTCAGAAAGACCCGAATTTGAGAGTATCCGCAAGAAAACTCCTCAAGCACGCCTGGATCGTAGGTTCTCGACGAACAGACGCTCCAGTTGCCAAACCGCCCGCCAACTTTAGCGAAGCCGTTGAAGAGGTCAAGCAATGGAACGAAGCCTTGAAATCGCCAACCGGTGCGGGCTCATTTCGAGCATCAACCAGATCAACCGTTGCAAGTCCTTTACCCACAAGACGAGACCCTCCTTTACGCAATATCCACAATGACCAACAAGTTGCTGGGTTAATTACTCCTGCAAAAGGCCCACTTTCATTAGCTAAGCCAAAAACTCAAGCGGAGGCATTTCGGTCACCAGAAACTACAGGTATGTTACCTCTAAAAATTCTGAATGAATCGTAGGCACTTGAAGATGTGGACATTAACATTATATCTAGCTGACGACAACTGGGACGATGATTTCGCAACCTCGATATCACCGAGTGCGCTTCATTTGCCTCAATTCAAGCCGCACGATAATTTCGGTGGGATATTTTCTTCTGACCGCCTCAAAGCTTTTGCATCATTTGACATGACAAATGATGAAAATGATAATTGGGACAATAATTTTGAGGGTGATCTTGTTACAATCAAAGGCCCACGAAAGGTGATCGAGCCAGACAGCCACGAGCTTGAAACAATCCGTCCGTACCGAGTGAAGCCGACCGTGGTGACCCAAGATATCAAGCCTGCAGTAGCATTGAAGCCACAGTCGAGGAAAACATCTAGGAGTGATCCGCCTCGACCAAGATCACCAGTAAAAGCTCATGCAGAACATAAATTTGATCTTCCGGCAAGACCGGCAGCGATGTACAGGGAGCAGTCTGTTGAGGACTATTCAGACCTGTTTGTAGATAATGATAGCGTCTTCAATCGGAGACTGAGCATCATCAAGGTAAGCCCGAAGCCTCTCTTGACATGGATTCATTGCTAACAATTTCTCAAGGATGATGCTCTGTCACCAAAGCTTTTCCACCCATCGGACCTGACAAGCCTTCCCCGTTCTGCTCAATCACCTGTAACGAATATTAATGGAAGTATACGAAGGAAAGCAGCTCCTCGAGCTGAAGACCAAGCGATGAGGCGGACAAGATCTTCTGTCGAGATTCAGCGCTATGCAGAAGATGAAGACGATGAAGATTTCTCCGACATCTTCGGCAAGGAAGGCGCTATCGTCGAAAAAGACGAGAGCGATAGAGGCTCTGAGGATGGCGTCGGTGCCTTGATGTTGCACTCGAAGCTGTCCAACAACTCCTGGCTTGGTGACGAGGACGACGAAGACGACCCATTTGCATCGTTAGAGCAAGGGTTCGACGAGATGGATCTGCAAGCAAACATTGCTCGAGACAAGCACGCAAGACTTTGCACGTTAGTTGAGGGCTTAGTGAGCTCCTTGAAGGTCACCGAAGAGCATGATACTATCGCAGATGTGTCTGAGCAATTGGTAAGTCTTGCGCGATTCAAAGTAGAATCTAGTCTAACAATCTAGCTCGATGTTCTGTACGAGTCAGACGATGCAAAGGCCATGATCATCGGCGCTCATGGTATGCTTCCGATTCTCGAGATCCTTGAGCCTTGTACTGTCAAGAGCCGCCAAAGTATGATCCTGAGGCTGCTCAAGGTAGTAAATACGGTATGCGCCTTTCTAGATATTTCCTAGTAAGTGCTGACTCTTGCTAGATCATTCTCAATGACGTTGAAATACAAGAAAATCTCTGCTTCGTTGGTGGCATACCAATCATCACGAAATTTGCAGCAAGACAATACTCGAACGAGATCAGATTAGAGGCAGCTGCCTTTGTACGGCAAATGTACCAAACATCGACACTGACTTTACAGATGTTCGTCAGCGCTGGTGGTCTGAATGTTCTTGTAGAGTTTTTAGATGAGGACTATGATGAAGCACGAGACCTTGTACTGATCGGTGTTAATGGCATCTGGAACGTTTTCGAGCTACAGGTGCGTTTGAAAGCTAGACTCTCGCTATAACCGACATCCACTGACGAATTTAGGGCCCAACTCCCAAGAACGACTTCTGTCGTATCTTTTCGAGAAGCAAGATCTTATCGCCATTGGCATTGGTTCTTGATCGCGTGCTTGATGAAGATGACGAGCTTTCCGAACTCGTCGAGGGCCGTATTGTGAACATATTCTATCTCTTTTCGCAGGCGGAGAATTATGTCAAGGAAGTTGTGGCAGATCGTGTCGTCCTAAAGCGTATGTAACTCCTTCCACCCCATGAATCCCACTAACGCACATCAGGCGTGTTGAAAGACCTTCGAAGGATGACTCCCGTTCATCAGATAACCATGCTTAAGTTCATCAAGAACTTGTCTATGTTATCAACCACACTCGATAGCCTGCACTCTGCAAATGCTATCGAGCTGTTGATTGACCTCCTTGGCTCGAGCATGAAAAAGGATACAGCACATTTCAGGGAGATTTCAAATCAGGTCTTGAATACGATGTACAATTTGTGCCGACTGAGTAAAGTCCGACAGGAGGACGCGGCTATCAACAACATCATCCCGTTGCTTCTCAAGATTATGAAGACGAAGAGGCCGCCGAAGGAGTTTGCACTTCCTATTTTGTGCGATATGGCGCATTCAGGAAAAGTGGGTAGAAAATACTTGTGGCAGAACAAGGGTTTGCAATTTTACGTTTCCCTTTTGGAGGATCAATATTGGCAGGTCACGGCTTTGGATGCCATATTCATATGGTACGTCACATATGTCCTCGCTACATATAGTCGCCACTTGCTAACTTGCCTATAGGCTGCAAGAAGAGACCGCCAAAGTCGAGAAGTGCCTGCTCGAAGGAAATTTCACAGAAGCCATCGTCCAGTGCTTCAATGCACCAAGAGCGAGCGCCTTCGACTACAACCTTCTTGAGCCGCTCCAAAAGCTACTGCGACTCAGCTCGCCGGTGGCTGCTTCACTTGCCCGGACCGACATGTTTTCCGGCATTCTACAGAAGCTCAACCACAAGAAGGCGGTTGTGCGATTGAATCTCCTGCGTATCGTTCGCAGTATATGCGATCCAAACGATGAGCAAGCCGAGAATGTGCAAAGCCACGGCCTTTTCGAAGCCATTCAACGTTTGGCAGAAAGCGACAACGCTGTTCTGGTAAGAAATATGGCAAGCGAACTGGTGAAGGCAAACTTGGACAAAGATCCCGAGAGTGGAAGCGGAGGCCGACCACGACCTGGTCAAATGAAGCGCACATTTACTCCGCCATCGCTTTACCACAGCCAATCAACACCAATCACACCAACACATGTGAGCCGCGCATCTCAATCATCTTTCGTCGAAGGAAACGTCACTCCACGCCGTATGGTTGCACCTTCCGGAAGCAATGATTCGATACTTTACCGACCCGCAAGCAGAGACGGTCCAAAGATGACTCGTCGAATCAGCGCTGAGATCGCAAGTAGTTCTTCCATGAGCAAAAGCAGATTGCCTCGCACATCTATGCTCCGGGGCTCAAGATCCTCACTTGCTACAGTATCTGTAGGGGAAGACTCCGGGTCGGCGCCCACATCTAGCAGAAGAGAAAACGGCGTACGCCTTACAAGAGATCAGTCACGTTCTGGGGCGTCGCCAGCACCGGGAGGAACAGCGCCACAACTACAATCGAAACGAAGAACGCGACAGCCGAGCGGAGATATCAAATGGTCATGAATGAGCCGAAATAAGTGAATGAAGTCCATGAGACGAGACGAGAAAATAGAAACACGACGTGATAGAATGGTTTGGAGGGATGGAAGGAATACACATGCATTGGGCGGCGTATGCAAAGCGGTCTGTCTGGCTGCTGGGTTCTTTTGTCACGTTTTGTGGGATGCATAGTTTGCCGGATGGAGTAAGCCATTACTTGATTTGTGATGGTAGTACTTGAGCACTGGTAGCAGGGAATACAATGCTGAGATTCCGCTGTCGTATTGTGGATTTTTTCTAGAGATGTGAGTTTTCCTTCGTCTGAGAAGTCAGCCGGCAAGTGTCGACCCTTTTCTCTGGTTTGAGTTACAGTAAGTCCCATTTTCCCCGGTCATGAAGCTGCTGTTTTGGAGGGATTCTAGGCTAGGCCGTGCTTTCCCCATGATGTTTACAGCAACCTCGCTTAATTAAAGGAGTAGGCAGCGACACGTGGAAAGGTTCTGTGAAGGACTGTTCACAGCTCAATCGATGAACACAAGTCGGGATCATGGTTTGTATGACTCAACGATAATCTACCAGATGCCTACATAAAAGGCGACAATTCTCTCACACGACACCACCAAAAAGCAGTCAATCTATCGTTTCCACCACTTCTTCTTCTTCTTCTTCTTCGACGGTGTTCCGGGCGGAGCCAGCCAGGAGTATGACCAGTTAGGATCCTTCCAAAATGGTTTCCCACGTTCATTTTCGGGACCCATCACCATACCGGGACCAGGAAACGGTCTGGGCATTCTCGGCCAGACAGGCCCGGCCCACTTATTTACCCTTCTCATTGATACCGGGAGTGTAGAATCTTCCCTTGTCCTCAACCAGCAATTCATAGGTCACCATATGCCCGCCAGCCCAGCAACGATACCCCTCAAGCTTAGCCCCATCGGGTGCCCTCTCGTCGGTCTTATATGACCACCAGCTAAAGCCCTCTCTACAAGTCTTTGTCTTCGTAAGGTGTGCTTTTGCCCATTTCTTCTGTACTTCTTGCTCCGCTGGACTAAGCGTGTTGAACCTCAACTGTTTTTCCGCCATGGCTTTGTCATGGTCGCTAATTATAGTTTGGTAGTTTCCTCGGTAGTTGGGGTCGTTGACTGCTTCAGGTGGCGGGACCAGAAGCTCGGGTCTGATACCGCCCTGCGTATAATCACGAGGCTCAGAGACTGGGGACCAAGGCTGATCAACTTTGATGGGCACAATGCGCGGTCGTCCCTGGCCATTGTCTGGCATGCCTGGTTTCCATCCTTTGGGCATTGTACGACCACCGTAGGTTCCACGTGGCTCAATAGGCGAAATTCCTGTAAAGGGCATGACTTGTGAATCCGGAGTCCTGGTGTCGTCCCTGAAGGCGGCACTGGGAAGTATACTTCCCATAGGTCCGCCATGAGTACCTCCAATCATTCGTGGATCTGTAGGCATGCCTCTATATGACTGTCGGGCACTACCATCGAAGCCACTCCTCCCGAATAAGTTTGGGTTGAGAGGACGTCCTGGATAAGCAGCATTATGCACTTTATCACCATTGCCAGGATACGACGGCCCCACCCATGTCGCATCATGAGTCCATATTGCACCCTTGGGCGTAGAGGTAGCATTTGACCCATACTTGCCATCAAGCCCCAGATTCAGCATATAAAAACCATCTTGTCCTTCTGACAAAAGCTTGTGCGTAACAAGATGTCCGCCAGCTCGACATCTGTATCCTTCATATCCTTTTTGGGTCCATGGAACCCAAGAATACCCCTCAGGACATGCAGAAAGGTGTGCTTTGAGTTTCTCGTGTGCCCATTTATCTTGCTCTTTCTGCTCGGCAGGCAGGAGACTAGTGTACTGTCGCTGCTTCTCAGCCATTTTGACATCTGCTGGTGCGGTGTATGCTGTTCTGAACTTTGTCTCGTCCCGAAAGTTCCCGGATGGTAAGACAGATCCAGTTGGCTGGATATGCGGGACGGCGGTGGTTGGTTGAATGGTTCGTCCATTCCGGGCTTTATTCATGTCATCGAGGTATGTTCTAGGACCGCCAGCGAGCGGGCCATCTTTTTCTCGACTTCGAGAATGCCCTACATCCCTGCCAGAGTTCTTCAGCAGACCAAAGCCTGAATCGTGATGATGATTACGACGTGAAGACATAGTTCCAATTATTTGTGTAAGTGTGTGAATGAAGTCAGTTATTCTGGCTTGTGCTTGAGTGAAGTCTCCGGGGAGATTTATAGATCAGAGAGGGGGCAAAAGTAGAAATAGCAGTCACATAAAATTCTCTTCTCAATCACAATCTACTGTCTGTAGCGAGAACTCGCCTGAGCAGTCTGTCAAGTTGAGTCAAGAACATCCCCTTGAGCTATTCCATCCCATTCAAAATCCGTTGAAGCTAAAACATCTATCTATTTTACAGGTAGGCTGTGAATGATCATCTAGTCTCCTCTCACAACCCAATGTGGTGGAAAATTTTGTAACTGATCGGATACAGGAGCAACAGGCTGCGCCATCGCTGGGTTATTATTTGCAGCTGTATAATCTGGGCCAAACCAGGTTCTGTACCCTGGAGGTGTAGGTCTGATGGGAGCACGAGGAGCAGGTATCTGTGGAGCAGATTGTTGAAAACCGGGATAGTTCGAGGCATATTGGAATCCTGGGGGAATCTGAATTCCCGGGTATGGTCCACCTCCCCATCCGGGCATCATGGGATTGATTCCGCCTGGGTATTGTGGCATCAAATGGTTTATTGGAGAACCTGGCACGCCAAAGGCGTCACGAGCAGCCTTCGCTGCTTTGAGGTTGGCTACAACATGGAAATTATGGTTGGTATAGCAACCACCTTTCGCCTCCGCCAAAAGCTCGTGGGTCACCAAATGGTTGCCAGCCCAGCAACGATATCCCTCTAGGTGGTTGCCAGCTTCGTCAACTCCCTTGTTATATTCCCACCATGTAAATCCTGCAGGGCATAATCCATGAGTCTGGAGCTTTTCTTGGGCCCATTTGTGCTGTTTCTCCAGTTCTTCAGGCTTCAAAGTTTTGAGTCTGGTTTGCTTTTCCGCCATCTCGATGTCCTTAGGATCAGTAAACGCGGTCCTGAATTTGATCTTTGGTTCGGGCTTCTCATGCCTGTTGGGCTTCTCGGGTCGTTCTTCATGCTTCATTGGAGACTTCACATGCCTGTCCTGATGGGCAGGTTTGGTATGATGGTGGCTGTGGCTAGTCGCTGACTTCTTGCTACTCTCATGCTTGGATGGTTTGGTATCCTTGGGTTTGTGATTTTTTGGCATGACGGGTGCTACAGTTTCATCTCTGAAGAAAATGCTGTCCAGCACCGATCTCTGTTTGCGAGATGAGGATTCGGCATATTCGTTTTCTTCAGGTGTTGGCTTTTGGTGGTGTCTTGAACTCGAGCTATCAGCTGTATGATGCCGAGAATGCTTGTTTTTGTCTTTATCTTTTTGGTCTTTCTTCCAAAAACTTGGCGACATCATGTTGTGTTTTATTATGAGGATAGCTGGTAGTGAAGTGTATGAATAGGGATGGTCTTGGTGTGATAATCCCAGAGGTGGGCCGAAGAAGTGTTCTTCTAGAACCACAAGCTGCCCAAAGTCAGTCGAATTTCAAGATGTGACATTCGAGTCATCCCAAAGTTGGTCAGATGAATCTCAAAGCGCATCATAGAAGAAGAGCATACTTGGCTGACTACTACTTCTGGGTTGTTGAGTGTTCTAGCAGCTCATGAGAAGGAATGGTAGTCATTGGCAATCCATTGATCAACCGACGTAGTCTTTTAAGACCCGTTTCCAAGTCTGGACAGTCTGATTTAATTAAGGGTCTGGGTTTTCATATCTCACGTCCGTATCGGTGGATTGCTAGTGATTAACGATCAATTATGATACATTACATACTTGTCCCCAATTACCCCAATCAGGCTGGCGGGATGCGGCGAGATTTCGCAGACTCCAGATCATCCATGTTTCAAGCCTA
The DNA here is from genome assembly GCA_017365405.1 of Cadophora malorum. Lineage (NCBI taxonomy): Eukaryota > Fungi > Ascomycota > Leotiomycetes > Helotiales > Ploettnerulaceae > Cadophora > Cadophora malorum. The sequence goes on along the minus strand of JAFJYH010000147.1, from coordinate 96,024 downwards.
GTAAGAGAGTTTGCTTCCATTCATAAACTGGGCTTGGGCTTGAGAGGGTTCACGGCGGAAGACCGACAGAGTTCGGACACTTCTAGCTTTGTGTCAAAGACACTGATAGCTACGTCAGTAATAATCAAGAGCTGACAGGCGTGCAAATCTAGTTCAAGCTAGGTTGTCAAGAATCAAAGACCGAACTTCGATTGTCTCTGATATGTTCAGACTGACATGTGGCGAGCGCAACCCAATCCCATGGACTAGTTGGAACACCATCAAATCCAAGTCAAGTTTCTTCTTCCTCCACATGCGCACCCTGCTGATCAGGTTCAGCCTTCTGTAGTCCCTCGATAACCTGTCTCATTGCCGCCAGGATCGCCTCAAGCTGCTGGATCTTCTCATCATTCTGCGATGCCTCCACTCGTGCCTCAAGTTCCTTGATCCTAGCGTCCTTCTCTCTCAACTGCTTTCGCAAGCTCTCCATCTGCTCGTTCTGCTTTCCCAACGTGTCAGCCTCCAGCTTTCTCTTCAGCTTTAGAAGCTCTCTTCTGTTGTCGTCCTCAAGATCGAGTCTGGCCTCATGTCGTGCGGTTTTCTTGTATCCATTCGTCAAAACTTTGTAGAACTTCTTCGCTTCGTCCTTAAGAAACTCTGCTTTGATCTCTTCTCGTAACTTTTGGTATTCTTGCTGCGCTACCAGAAGACCGTAAGATGAGGGTTCGTATCTTTGATGGTCCTTCTGTGTACATATTAGCCAATATATCTTGGTAGAATAGGCAAGAAAATTGACATACAGCGGTTGGAGTCCTGTCCTTACACGTAGAGTGTTCTCCAAAGTCGATGCCTACGATTTGAAGATCCATGATGATGGCTTTCTGAGAAATTGAGATCGTTGCTGCTGTTGATATTGGTCGAAAGGTCGGGGACGATGCTGTAAATGTGTGACTCGAGCAAAACGAAGTGGACATTCGACAGCTGTAGGGTGGTTGCTGTTGTCTCGAGGCTTTCTAGACAAGCACCTGTAAAGCAACTTCAAAAATGAAAGCAGACTCGCCTTGACTAGCGCAGTGAATAGATTGGGGGTGAATAGGTCGTACTAATACTGAGCCTGGTTCACCAGCGTTAAAGATCGCAGATATTCACCTTTGGTTTTCGGAGTGCTGGACGATTTGACAGCAATACTTGGCAGCCTGTCTGATTTATACTGGAAAGTTTACGGAAGGATCTTGCACTGTGATATATGGCAAGCTCAACCATCAGCTGTATGGGCTTAAAATTCTGTTCAACATTAAGTTGATCGTTGAGTGGTACTGCTAGTGACCTATTGAGCGACGAGCAGTGGGCTGGCCTTGTACCCTGCCAGAAGAGCTCAACAGCCCTGTCTGAAAATGGTACTTTTGCCTTACTTCAAAGTCTGATCCTCAAACTTGACAGAAACGCCGTGTAATAATATTAATGATTTGCACCTGGAAATGTAAGCCCTGCTCGATGAACTGTAGGGCATATAGATATAATCAGAATCACGTTAAGGTGAGTGCCTAAGTCCATCACCACGCTTGATATCATGAAGTTGTGCAACATACATTACCACTATTTGATATGTATCGCAAGGGCTTAGTCAGTGTATTCAGCACCTCATGTACTTGCACCATTTTTGGTACCTGCGACTGCTGTCGCATCTCCTTGATTCTCCCCCACAATCCTCTCGATGATCTTCGCCTTGCCTTGAGCCCGCTTGAGTCGGTCATCGAAGTCAGAGACAGCTTCTTCGGTATTTTCAGTGGACAGACTTTCAGATTCGGCGAGAGCGTGTAACACTTTGAGATGCTTTGCAAGTCTTTGATTTTCGGGCATCGCGTGCAGGCTGAATGGCTGAGAGGGTTGAACGGCTGATGACTCGGCCGAATCTTGCACGTGCGTACGGCCAGGCTCACCGTCGGCGTTATCGAGGAGCTTTTGATGACCCGTCATACGATTTGCCCAGATGATTGATTTGCCATGTAGTCGGCCACTCTCGACGTATTTCTCAAACCCCTTTTCAAGCCCGAACGTCCGACCCTCAACTCTCCCTGCTTTGACTCCATCCTCGTAGCCTTGCCGGAATCCATCCTCGTAGAATTGCTCTTCGAGCCCGAGAACCTCATCGAAGGTGCTGGTTTGCGTGGTGGTTTCTTGCATCCTTGACTTGTGATGTATGATGCTTCTGACGTGGGCAGGAAATTTTCCCCCGAGAAGGTCACAACACGTGATCTAACCGAACATATACATTTATCCTCCTCTGGCCTGACCAGTATTGATGCTTGAGTGCGAGGCTGACCAATGATCTACTATCTGTATCCAATCAAGCATTTATTCGCTGTTTCCATTTGAATTTGTGACAGCACTGACCGTGAGCAGACGACCGTACCCGTAATTCCCGAGACAGTCTGGCAGCTAAATTTACTACTAGTACATCGCAGAATATGCCCTTATGGTCCTTGTAGGATTGCAAGTGCCCTGTTCACTGATGTCGCTTGAAGAAATTTTCGCTTATTTGGCTCAAGACGATAGATAACTTCGTTTCTTGATAGGTTGTCTCGCAATTAGTCGATGTCAAGCCTGTGTTGTAAGCAAGGTTGACAAGCATGTTTGTTGTTGATGCAAATGTTGCGACCTCCGCCGTGATGACGCCCCTCGTGCCTAAGCACTACCAAACAATTGCTTATGGGATAGTATGACACGTAAAACGTATAAAGTGATGTTGCTCTTTTTCTTACCGAATGCCTCAGATACGACTAACAAAGGTCGCCAATCGACAAGGGAGTCCTACAGAAATGGTCTTTTGGATACCCGAATTTGCATTTCTTTCGATTTCACAATCAAGAAATGGCTCAGGCGAACGTGATCGGAGCGATCTCTGCGTAGCTCTGCTCATATTGCCAAGTATAGGATATTACTTCGTTCAATTTCCTGGAAAATTGCAGACGGTTGCTGCAGCTCGGGATACCTGCTTAGGACCATGAACCTGATAGACTTGTTTACTTAAGCGTAGTCATATATTATGAGTTAGGCCACTTTCGTGTCCCTTATTCCACCATGAACACGACCATTGCTTCTGCTCGAGTCAAAGGAGCTCAGTGCTTTTCCTCTCCGGAATTCTGAATCAGAACATGATTCGAAAATGTGAATGTCTTCCTGTCCTTTGTTATCTTTGATACGAAGAATTTCCGAATTTTGTGACCGGAATTATATTTAGAATGATGTTTGAAAGGCACGTTCATTAGTTGTGAAGTCTCGCAATTCTCCAATGCACATTTACAGTACGGTCCGTTCAATGCTCGGGGACATTTTGACATCCATTGGTGACTCACAAAATTCCAGACAGTAGTCTGACCAAAAAGTAAATATGTGAGATTCTTTAGTGAGTTCCAACGTATATTTGTAGAAGTCAGATTGTTACCTTGCCACCTTCCAGACCTGGCAGGCTGGCAGTTCAGAATGGCATGTATATCCACATAGAGCTTCCGACAATTAAATGAGACTGTAGAAATTTGATAACGCTTATTTGATATCCTTTCAATATTTATTTTTCTATTAGTTTTGGTGTCCCCAAACATTTCATGCGTCATTCCTGACTCAGCCTCGTCGTCGCTTGCCGTAGCGATCCAAAACACCCAACTTTCAGCCTTGTCTCTTGGCGCGTGAGTCAAACCCCACCATCCCACCAAAAGCTTAAAACACCACACCTACCCCTCGACTCTCACCTCCTCAATTACACCAAACAGCATGGCCAACGCGAAAACTATCTTGCCCGAGGAGGGCAAGAACAACATCTTGATCACTAGCGCTCTGCCATATGTCAATAACATTCCTCATCTTGGAAATGTCATTGGTAGTGTGCTCAGTGCGGACGTCTTCTCGAGATTCAGCAAGTTGCGCGACAGACCAACCCTCTTTATCTGCGGAACGGATGAGTATGGCACAGCGACGGAGGCAAGAGCGCGCGAAACTGGACAAACTCCCAAGGAGCTTTGTGACGAATTTCACTTCAAGCATAAGGCGATTTACGACTGGTTTGAGATTGGGTTCGATTACTTTGGCAGGACGACAACAGAGCAGCAGACGGTGATTGCGCAGGATATCTTCATGAAGCTATACAACAATGGGTTTTTGGAGGAACGAACAACTTTACAGCCGTACTGCGAACACCACCACTCCTTCCTTGCAGACCGTTTCGTCGAAGGTACCTGTCCGAAATGTCAGTACGACGACGCACGGGGCGACCAATGCGACAAGTGCGGAAGTCTCCTGGATGCTCTCGAACTCATCAATCCTCGGTGCAAGGTCGATGGCACAACCCCTGTACCCAAAGATACCACACATATTTTCATGCGCCTAGACAAAATCCAGGAGGACATCGCGAAGTTCTTTGCGCAATCGAGCGTCAAGGGAGGATGGTCACCAAATGGTATCAGCATCACAAAGTCATGGCTTGACAAGGGTCTTGAGGGTCGGAGTATTACAAGAGATCTGAGCTGGGGTACGCCAGTTCCACTCCCAGGATATGAGAAGAAGGTACTTTACGTTTGGTTCGATGCCTGTATTGGTTACCCCTCAATTACCGCAAATTATACGAAGGACTGGGAGCTTTGGTGGCGCAACCCGGAACAAGTCAAGCTCTTCCAATTCATGGGCAAAGACAATGTACCATTCCATACGGTCATCTTCCCGGGCTCCCAATTAGGTACTAAGGACAAGTGGACGCAACTGCATAACATTTCTGTCACCGAATACCTGAACTACGAGCAAGGAAAGTTCTCAAAGTCTCGAGGAATTGGTGTTTTTGGTGATGGTGCGAAAGAGACTGGTATCCCTCCAGCAGTATGGAGATACTATTTGATCGCAAACAGACCGGAGACTGGAGACACACAATTCGAGTGGAAGGCATTCATCGCAGGAAATAACAGCGAGCTTCTTGCAAATGTTGGAAACTTTGTAAATCGTTTGGTCAAGTTTGTCAATGCAAAGCTTGGTGGTGTCATTCCGGAATTCTCAGCAGAGTATACAGATGATTCGTTCGACTTCCCAGGCTTTATCGGCGAAGTCAACACTCTCCTTGCCGAATACGTCGCTGAAATGGAAGCTGTTCACTTGCGGTCTGGACTGCGGAAATTCATGGAAATATCTGCGAAGGGTAACCTCATTCTAGCTGGTCGTCTGGATAACGCCAATCTCGCCAACAGCCCAGAACGAACACACGCCATCATCGGCCTCGCTCTCAACCTCGCATACCTCCTAGCTTCTCTTTCATCTCCATTCATGCCAGCAACAGGAGTCTCAATCGCCGAACAACTTAATGCCCCTATTCTCTCCATTCCAGACAAATGGTCTCCAGGTGCTCTACCTGGTGGTCATAAGATCGGAAAAGCTGCATATTTGTTTACTAGAATCCCAGAGGAGAAGGAAGCAGAGTGGCGTGGGAAGTATGGTGGTACACAGGCTTCTCGACAGGCTGAGGAGGATGCCAAGGCAAAGAAGGCAGCTGACAAGGCGAGAGACAAGGAGCGCAAGAAAGCTAAGGTTCGTAACGGTTGGGGAGGTTTCTTCTTTTGATCTGTGGAGACGTGTGTGGAGCTTTAGGGGGCTTGGACCCCTGAGATTTCTTCGTTTGCTAAGCCAGAAGATTACCATGCTGATATCATACCAGAAGGAAGCTGCAAAGGCAGCCAGCTCAAGCACTGATGCTCCCAAGGATGCTGCAAGAACAGAGGAGGCTAAACAAGCAAAGGGAACGGAACAGATCAAGTACGCAGAAGCCGCGGAAAAGGTTGAGACGGCAAAGGACACTAAGGTAGAGTTGCCATTGAGGGGTGTGACAGCGGAAGAGCAAGCACCTCCACCTTCTGCTGCACCATAGAATAAGTATTGTGGGAAGTCTGGCGTTAGAAAGAACTGAAAGGCAGTCACTGGGTAGCTGAACAATTGCAGTAAAACTCAATTCAACATGAATTCTATTTCATCCGTTTCTTACATACAATGGGCCTTCGTCCACAAGTCATCTACATACTGCCAGATAATTCTGTCTTACATCGCCATTCTCATTCCCCCATTTGCACAAACCACTTGTCCTGTACACCACAGACTATCCGGCGTACACAACATTCCAACAACACCAGCAATCTCCCCAACATAAGCCGGTCTGCCACCCGCATTCTCAGCATCCGCAACCAAATCCTCGTCGTCAACCTCAGGTCTGATCGCACTCCCAGGCGTCTGCTGAATAAACGGCCTCAAATTTTTCTTAAAACCAGGCGTAGTACCAGCCCACATATCCGTCTTCACAGGTCCAGGATTGATAGCATTAACCGTCGCTCTCTCCGCCAACTCTCTCGCCCACGTCCTCGTCATAGCCTCTAAAGCAGCTTTGGTCCCTCCATAAACACTCTGTCCAATGAATCCCTGTGAGCTTGATACAGAGCTTAGATTGACTATCCGGCCGCTTCGGTCGTTTGGTAGGTATGGGAGGACGGCTTGGAGGAGTAAGAGCGGGCCGAGGACGTTGATCTTGTATTGCCAGTCAAAGTCTGGGATTGTACATTCGGGGATAGTGAGGTTCTTGGAGACGCCGGCGTTGTTGATTATGATGTCGATCTGGAACTTGCCGGTTTTGGGGTGGGCGAAGTGGTTCTTTGCTGTGTTGACGATGTGAGCTGGGCCAGTGGGGATGCCCATATCTGCTTCTGGTTGGGAGTTAGTGGTTATTCTTAAGGTTCGAGAAACTAGTAAGTGACGGTTCCTCTGTTCTTCTGAGAGCTTTCACTACTAGGAACGAAGACCAGAGAGAAGGGAATGACTTACGGATCACCAGACAAGTCACTCCATATTCTGCTGTAAGGAGAGAAGAGAGTTCTTCTGTTGGTTTGCTTGAAGAGTCGGAAGTGTAGTTGAGGATCAAATTGGCGCCTTTGGAAGCCAAATTGTGGGCAATCGCCTCTCCGATACCTGAGTATCTATTAGAATAAGTCCATCACGCAAAATATTGTGTACATACCTCTTGAAGCTCCTGTTATGATTGCAAGTTTCCCCTCCAGAATCCGAGAACTTACCCCACCTAAGTTCGTGGATCGAGTTCTGGAGTGGATTGGACGTGTTTCTGCCATTTTTTAGTTTTGGAAACTCTTTAAGAGAGATGGAGAAGAGGGACAGAAGCGTAATCTGATTATTTATAAGTTTGAGTGTTAAAAATCCAAAGAAAGAGAAATTTGAATCTCACGAGGCACATGAAGCTCAACAACCCCGCCATGAGTAGAAGACCCACTTTGATACTAGCGCACCAATGGGAAGCCAAGACTTCCCAAGAATTGTTCCTGGTCGGTCTGGATGTCTTGACATCCACAGGGCAGCTGTAGCTCTACTTCAAGACACCACCGCCGCGACCATGGACATCCGACTGCTACGGTCTTCGGACATACCGCATGTACAGCATGCAAACATTACCAATTTGCCTGAGAAGTATATCTCCCTCTCTTGAACCTTCACGATGATCTCAGCAAGAATTGAAACCTAATTGGATTGCCAGCTACTTTATGAAATACTACCTCTACCATGCTCTCTCCTGGCCACAGCTCTCCTACGTCGCCGTCGATGTCTCCCGCCCGCAGAAGTCTCCCTATGACTACCCTCGCATCGTAGGATACGTACTTGCGAAGATGGAGGAGGATCCCCCCGATGGAGTCCAGCACGGTCATATCACCAGTTTGAGCGTTATGCGCACACATAGACGGTTGGGCATAGCTGAGAAGCTGATGAGGCAATCACGTATGTTTAAACCACTTATTCCTTCCTCATAGCTCGAGGAGCAGAACCAGACACTTTGTCAGAGTAGAAGGGCGCAGGCGCATGGTGAAGATACTAGATCTGAAGTTCAACTAACACATCCCAGAACGAGCAATGGTCGAAACCTTCCAAGCCCAATACGTCTCCCTCCACGTCCGTGTCTCCAACAAAGCAGCCCTACACCTCTACCGCGACACCCTGTCCTTCCAAATGGAAAAGACAGAAGCCAAGTACTACGCTGATGGAGAGGACGCCTACAGCATGAAGCTCGATCTCGGCACCCTGCGCGAGGAGCTGGTCGACGAGATGGACAAGGAGCTTGATGAGGGCGAGCCGGTGGGTGAGATGGGTAAGGAGAACGATTTGGTGCTGCTTGATGGCAAGGAGGAGCCGAAGGGAGGGAAGAAGAGGAAGGTTAGGGTTGGAAGAGGATTGGGCGTGGGTGATTTGGTGGAGAGGGATGAAAGCCATAAGTAAGGATGGATATGCTGGGATGATTGAACTGGAGGGGTGCATGCATATGTGGAGTCCAGAAGGTCTAAGGCGCCATAGATCCTGCTACAAAATGCTATTTCTTCAAACTACTAAGGTGCTGGAATTGTCGAGTTGCTCCAATGTCTCTATTTCCTTTGTCACGGTTGATTCATTTCGTTTCGTTTTGCAATATTCAAGCCCACTATCTCTCACAAGGTTCACTTGGAGCTCTGCGAATAGTTCTGTGGTGGCACAGAAGCATGTTCAGCAGAGCTACAACAACAAAAGCGACAAGTGTATATAATAACAGCTTGGAGGCAACAACCAAGATCTATGACCTATCATACACTTGGCCAGCTGGATTATGGAGAAGCTGAGCCTGTCCCTTGACCAGTCTCGACCAAGGTCTTACGGCAGATTTTACGTATGGTTTTTACTCTTTCTCTCTCTATCAACCCAGCAACTGCCATGCTTTCTGTAAGCTATCACTACCACCAGCTACCACCTCAAGTAGAGTATTGTCAATTGACAGCAGTCTTGTGTTCAGTAACTACAGCGACTTTGGCAGCGCCGTGGTGATTCCGGCGATTTTATTCTCACTTGTGGCCCATCAACCCTGCATATACACTACTCTCAAATGGGCCCGAAGCCCGTCTCCCCATATCAGAGCCTCATACTCAGTTCGAGGTGAACTCAGCAGTGAACTCGGACCTGTGAAAATCCTTCACAATTTGTTCGGTCCAGCATTACTATGCTTGAATCTTCGGCTTCGGCAGAGAGTTCTGTTTATGCCAGAAGCAAAGAACAGGTAGCTGTATGGACCTCTGCAGCTGTTTAATGCGCTGTGCTTTCGCCATTTTTCAGTATGTATTGTTCCAAGTGCTTAATTTGATCTGCACTTCTTGAGTTTTTGCACTGGCTTCCTGGGTACTGGCCGGGACCTTGCTAGTAGTACTTCATTTCCTATAAATGCATATCCCCATAGCTTTTTACTCGGGTTTAGCAAGCACATAGATCACAACGACATCCGACTTGAGAGGAGAGGTCCTGATGCGTTTGAAACCTTTAGTCTTCGCCATTTCACGTCGCAGATTTACGTTATCACTTGATTTTCGCTTGCCTGAAAATGCGCTGAACCCCTTGATAAAGTATGAGCTAGACTCGTAAGCATTAATTCTATCAGTGTCACATGGGTGACTGTTGTCGATTGTTCTTTCTTAGATCTCTCCTTCCATGCTCCGTGCACCATGCTCACTCAAGGCGTTCGTGGCCGAGTCATGCTCCGTGTGGGGTACTTCTATCGCAGTATACAATTTGTTGTTCCCTAATGCAATTGTGGCGAGGTATACTTCTTGCCTTGGGAAGGCAAAGTCCCATTCTCTCGTACTGGATGAGAGAACTGAATCCTGAGTATTGTCTCTTCTATTCTACCTCAGCTCAATCTTATAAGCTTGAGCGAGCCACGGAGAACTTACATGCACTCTCTGGCGTTCGGTTGGCGTCTTTTCGATACCTAAGTCTCTGCGCTGATTCCATGCCAAGAATCAACAGTCGCGGCGAGAAAAGTTGCAGCCTTTCCCAGGACAAGACTTCACATACCTTGGATCTGAGGAATTGGGAAAACAGGAAATATAAACGGCTCGTAGTGAGCTACTTTCTGCATCAGATGAGCCCAAATGCAAGACTTCTGCATATATGAATCAAGGATCTTGATCCTGAGCCTGAGCCACTTATTGTCCACTTTGAATTTGTTGTCGAATGTACTGAGCATCTTACTCTTATCCATCATGGTGCTGCTCAGGAACCCATGCTTACCATTCTCTGACGAACATAATATGGACAGCGAGCTCTCTGGAGGTAAAGCTTGTCAATGTACTCAATTTTCATCAACAACACATGCTGACCTGCTCGGAAAAGGTTCTCATGCTGCCAGTGGGAGCTTCAGGTTTCCTGCTTGCTTCAAAAGCTTACGGTAGCCTTTTATGCTAGACTACTAAGTCTCCGGATGACTTCTGTTAAGCGCTAATTTGACGAGCGGGAGTAAGTCCCGAAATTACTGTTTGTTTACACATGTCATAACGAGCCAGTCTTTCAGAATTTGCTAATTGCTACTGACTTCGTCTCTTTCACTTTGAATGCCTATAAATCCAGCCATGCATTAATGCAATAATGAGTGGCATTACTAAACACCTGCATCCAACTTAGAATGATATGGACAGTGGCTGCTTTGCTCGTATGCCCGTACCTCACTCATCTTGGAAACGGCATGCGTCCCTTGAAGCCAAGCTTCGTCCTCTATCAGCCATTTCTTCCGACTACATCGCTGTCCTGAAGCTTTCCTTCAATCTTAGCAAAAGCATGAGTGATTGTCAATGCTTCTAGCACTGTCAAGAATTCTGAGTTGGTGTAGGATCTCGAGCTGAGATTTGGCAAGCCGGTCTCTGCGAATCTCCAAGCACACCATATGCATATTGCCTCTCTACCAGGGTAGAAAACATTCAAGTGTTGCGGTGTGTGACCGAAGAACAGAGACGGTCAAGGTACATTCGGACTCCTCGTTTTTTGTTGTCTCGGGATGGAGATCCTGAAGAGCAGGAGATTACACGGCTTTATATGCCTCCACAAATTCCAAAAGCTCTTTTGGATGACAACGAAGAAGCGAATCAGGGGAATCACTGGATTTGAACAGTACTGAAACGCGGATTCCGCTCACAGAGATGTACTTCACTCCTTCCCTCGCCTCGCGTAAGCAGCTGCAGTTGTCGAAGTATGGAGACCCGCAGACATTCAGCTGGGGAGCTTCTCAGCTCACTGAAAACGTCCTGCTGACCTATGTCTGACCCACGCGGTCCTCAGTGCTTGGCACCATTTCGGATTCTCTTCCATGCCATAACCGGTGCTGTTCAGTGTAATAAAGATCGTAGACCTTATAGAATCGGTCGGCTGTTCCCTTGCCCCTCCGCGGGTACGAACCAACGCCGATGTTATGGTATATGCTGCCGAAGGTATCATCACTATCATATCTCTGCTTGTTGTCAAGTTCAACAAATCTTAACATGAGCTTGGATCTGCAGATACGGTAGACTGGCTTCTGTTGATGAGAAAATACAGTCCGAAGTAACGCGAAGACGAAGCCGGCTTTCATAGTAAAGACTCTGGTTACTTAATAGGAACCACCGATTTGAAGATGGTCTTACAACATGTGCATTTGATGCCGCACATCCTTATGGAATGATCGGTGCAGAGCGCACAATTGGCTGTTCAAATTCTCACTCTCAAATGGAGAGGAAGCGGGATGGTGGAGCATTCGTCTCGGTGAACGTCAACATCCCCCTTTTCTAGCTATAACTTGACTTCTGCAAGCCTATCAGACAGAGCAGAGCTCCGAGCACCCAAATACTCCTCAATCCTTGACAATATCTGCACCTATTTCCCTTAATTCCAGAACGTATATAAGACTCGCCCGCATCTGTATTCTCAAAGGCAAAGGAACATCCATATTGGTGTAGGATGACAGTATTAATGCCACAGCTTGCCCACCCCCCTCCTCCCCTCAAAAGAGTAATGTAATTATGTACCTGCACGACCACTAATCCATGAAGAAAACAACCGTCAATAGCAATGAGACCCTCCCAGTATCTCATCCATTCTCTCAACGGCGAAAGGAGGAGATATCCACTGCCAATCTCCTTGTGACTGCCATCTACTCATCCAATCTCATCTCAATACCATCCCTCCCACCTGTCCCATCCTCCTCACTTCGCCGCTCTTCCAAGACACCTTGTTCTCAATGCATAACATCATTTCACCCATCTTCCTCACAACCTAGAAATCTATAGAAAAAAAGACTGCATCCCAAACACCCAAAAGCTCTCACACAGTACAAAGCCTTCCTGTTGTTATTGCCGTATCGCTGAAGTAGGAAAGAGAACGTACGCACATCTCTCTTTTGTAACAGCTGATACTTCAACAACACTGTAGAAGATGAATATACAGTAACAACAACCTGGAACAATTGAGGCTTGTTAAGTCCACGTGATGAAGAGAGGATAAATACAATGCAGGGTGGGTGAAGAACGAATTCAAGCCATTCACCAACTCCAGTAAATAGAGCTGCAGTCTTGCTTCATTGTACTTCGATTTGGTAGAATAGCAGGAAGTAGTAAGACAAAAACCTCACGCAGAGTTGCCTCAAAGCTACTGCCGTATTGATAGATGGTCTCTTTACTAGACTTTTGATAGTGAACAGCCAGGTGAACACAGCAAAGAATGAACTCGAACAAAGAAGACATTCTCTCTCGCGTGAAAGAAAGATTCAACATATTAAGACAGAAAATCACGCATATGTAGACCAATTCATACTTTAACGATTTATTCATAAGCCATTGTTGTCCAAAGCAAGTGACCAGCACACCGCTGAATCACCGCCTGATTGGAGTTGAGTTGATACACAGTCGATTATGACTACCCTTCTATCTATCCTTCCTGTCCACAATCCTTCTTACATCCCAAACCAACGGATATTATGCATTTACTCGAATGGGTTGGTGTGGGTTCCCCACCATGTGAGGAAGAGGGAGAGACCAACAGTCTCGAATACTAATAGTGAATTCTGTCAGTCTATGTGCAGAAAGTCACGAGATCGTTCGAGGAACTTACTGCGGGCAACGGCACCAACGGCAACGGTATCAAGAGGACGCTTCTCGGTGAAGATTTGGGCGATGAACTATGTATAGTTAGTAATGAATCAAGCAATACGGAGACCTGGATTTGAGATCCGTAATAGATGACATACAGATGGGGCAGAGCTGGCGAAGAAGATCAAAGATCCCAAATAGGCGGCTCCCTTGTAGGAGAGAGTACCAGTAGCATTGATCAAAGCACCAACACCGTATGATTGAATGGCGCTTCCAACGAGGGAAGTTCCGTAAGCGGCAGCAGCAGAGGCAGCCTCCTTTGACTTGACAAACTCTTCCTTTGAGTTGGCAGCTTGGGCTCGGTGGTAAGTGTCACCGAAGACTGGGCCGAGAACTGCGAGGGATGCAGCGTGGTTGAAGATGGTGCCGAGGGCAATGGCGGATGGCTTGACGGGTGGGAGATCTGTGCGGGGAAGAGGTTAGTCTCAAGCATCAACAAACGTGACCATTTCCGGAAGAGACGGTGAGAGTTGATTCAAAGTCGAAAAGCTCAAAATGGAAGACAGGTTGAAGCTGAGGAAGCTCGACTGAGTTTCCCCAAGCTTTAATCCCAATTGCAGCTCAAAGTTCGATGCCCGCATCACAAACACGAAAGAAAACAAACAATGTCGTCACCATTTGGAGCCGAGGAACGGGGAAGTACATACAGTGGAGGGACATGATGGGCAAAGTGTGGTGTTGATTGAAGAGGTTGATGGGAGGTTCTTCGAGTACTTGGATTGATGCCACGTTTGATGATGTGTGGTGTTGATGAAGAAGAAAGATTTAGAAGAAGGGAAGAGGTGCAGGACACAAAGGGTTTTAAGGGAGAGGAGAGCAGCCACGATCTAGCTTGGTAGGGGAAGGGCAAAGCAGCTCCCAGGGTGAGTTCCGGCAAGTGGCAGGGGTGCTGGAATTGAGTGAGGGGTATGACGTGACTGTCAGGAGCTGGCCGAGAGCAGTTGGCTGGCTGGCTGGCTGGCTGGCTGGCTGGCTGGCTGGCTAGGACGAGTGGCTCTCTTTCTTTCATTGCTCTTTCCAAGGCAGAACAAGGATCACGAGGAGGTAGCCGAGTCATGCCTGCCCTTGTGTGGGTCCCCACCAAAATGATGGGATTTCTCCCTTCACTTCGCCATGCAGGTGCAAGTCTCACCATCGGAGACGGCAGAGCACCTCCGGACAGGAGCGAGCTTAGTGAGCTCTGTTCCATGTTTACGCCGAGGTTCTTGGGCTTTTCTCATTCATCCATGATGACGTAGATGCCCCTATTCAGAGATTGATTGATTCAAGCATCTTTGGTTTCTTTGAGCCACAATGCAGCTCGGGACATCTCAGCTGCCAGACCAAGAACCGGAAGTCGATGATCCACGACTCGACTCGTCGTCAAAGTGGTCCACTTTGCCCTTTGTGGGGTAATGCCAAGCCGCTGGAAGCTCTTACATCATTGTGGCTGAAGCTCTCTGTGGCAAATGGCCCAAGAACTCACCTTAGTCAGCATATGATCGAGATTGCATTTCCCGTGACTTGATATCCGACCCCCTTTTCTGTTTCGGGTTACTTCGTCGAATGTTCAGCCTCGTCTTCATCGATCCAGCCTTCCAATATCCATCAAGATTTGTCGTACCAATCGAGCCCATCTTCCTGTACCCGGCATTTCGGTAACTCACCCCCACGTTGGCCGATCCGCGGCTTCAGCTTGTACGGCACGCTGGTTCCTTGCATCGGCAAGGCTAAATCTGAAGTCAACAGTAACTCGATTCACTTGTACCATTTGCTAAGAACAAGTATGGCTTGTTGATTTCCATGGCCGGAGAAGCGATATATAACAAATTGAAACAACCCGCGCACATGCTCGGGAGGAGGAGAAATTTGTGTAGTCTGAATTCATTCATGCAAGTTTGACCTCTCCATCCTTGAATGTAATTAACTTTAAGTAGTGCATTTGCATTCATTACAACAGTCATCGTAGCTTTCATGATCATGATGGGGGAAGCACCTACTCCATCAGAAGAATACACCAAGTACAGCACAGTCACGGGATACTTTCTCCAAGATGATGAAGCTACCGATCCCAAAGGTTTCGATTTCGTGAGTTACCAACGTTCCCGGTTCTGTCCAGGTCTAATACTTGCAGACAACTTCGAATTTTGGATTAAAGAACCGACAGTATCCAGCAGATGCGGATTTGAGCGCCAACAGCAAATTGACGCAATGGCAGCGCTTTTCACGTGAAGTATCAAGGTTGAACCGGGACAGTAGTTCTAAAGTTACCTACAAGCTCCTTTACCGTAAGTCCTCTACACCTGTCTAGTATAGTATTGACAATCGTAGTTGGTCGCCATGGTGAAGGCTACCACAATCTCGCCGAAGCATTCTACGGCACCGAAGCTTGGGACGTCAGTAGTCCACTTCCCTCTGCTTGAAAATCCTGACAGAATACAGTGCTACTGGTCCCTCCAAGACGGAAACGAGACCAGCACCTGGGCTGATGCCCTCCTGACACCCGTGGGAGAAGGCCAAGCCAAGAAAGCCAACGACTTCTGGCGCTCTCAAATGAAAGACCAGAAGATCCCCACCCCAGAATCATATTATACTAGTCCTCTCCTCCGCTGCCTAGCAACAGCAAGCATCACGTTCTCCGGGCTCGACCTCCCGAAAGAACACCCATTTATTCCAACCATCAAAGAAAACCTCAGAGAAGTCATCGGCGCACATACCTGTGATAGGAGAAGTAGCAAGACGGTTATTCACAGCCATTACCCCGACTGGCCTTTCGAAGAGGGCTTCGCTGAGGAAGATCCACTTTGGAGTGCCACGCTCAGGGAGACGAATGATGCGATTGATCAGAGAACGGTAACGGCTGTGGAGGAGCTGTTCTCGTCGGATAAAAGTACTTATATTAGTATTTCTGCACATTCGGGACAGATTGCTTCGATGCTAAGAGGTCAGTGATGATCAGCACTGAGGGTTTACTTAGATCTTCGATGCTAACTCGAGACAGTTCTCGGACATAGAGCCTTCGGACTTGGGACTGGACAGGCGATACCTGTGCTGGTTAAGGCGGAGACACTTCCTGGCGCCGGACCGCCGAAGAAGGATGCTCCATGGGAGACGATATCAACGTGCTCGAAACCACCTCCTGCCCCGACGGCATGAGGTAATAGCCACGAGGAATACTGATGGAAGTTTGAAACTTTGTACATAGACTATAGACGAGACATTACAAATTTTTGAGAGCTTCTGCTTCCCATTGGTTTATTTCCCTCAGTCGTCTTACTGACTTTTTCTTCTTCTTGATTTACATGATATCGCGCCGATTTCGTTGATAGAATCACATGCGATATACAGATATCTAACCTTGATCGAAGATCTTACACCTTTACAGCCTCCAGAAAGAGTTTGAGGACATTTCATGAGTCTCGATCTCTAATTGATAGCTTCTTCATTGACAATTCACCCAAGCTCAATTGCATCATACAACCTTATCTGCAGTTGCACAGAAGTTGTGTGTATTCTTCCCTTCCCGATGTTACATTTTCTGTCTTTGATCTCGGCTGTCCCCGTTGCTCACTGTCAACAGATTCGTCATTGTCGACGTAATTTCTTAGCAAATTACACGAACACCAACATGGCTTCATCCGAAAGAATACATGGTTGCTCAAGTAGGAGGTCTAAAATACGCTACTTTGAGAAGCCAAAGAAGCTGCAGTCTAGCAGGGACACCATGTCGTCGCGTTGTAGCCCCTTTCTTTTGCCCCACTGTCAAATAAGTAGTCAAGCTACAGTTGCTTATTACATGGGTCTCTGGTCGGAATTTGTTCGAGGGTGCCAGTGAGATGACTGATTGAGAGTCTGTGCCTACCTCCCTTCTGTTTGTTCACTTGTAGCATGTCTTCGGTTTCAGACCAAGCTCCAAATGAGATGACTCATGCAGTCTCAAATCGCAACTAGACGCTCCAAACCTCCGAAAATTGAGATAACACCACAAAATCAATACAAAACAGGCTGCACTGAATTGGCGATTATAAAGTCCGAACGCCCTCTCTGCCTCCCTGGTATCTCTACCTAGTGACAACAAACTCCATCGCAAATCAGACGCAAGTTCCCCGAGTCTCAGAAACTCGTCGAATTCAACAGCTGATTCATCCCTTGCTTAAGCTTTACACAGCTTCTTCTGTGGATTCAGATACCAATAACCATACTGCGCAGCCATGCCCATGAAGAAAGCCAACAGCACAACAAAAATCTGCGAGAAAGCCGAGCGCGTCGAATTATATCGTGGTCTAGCCTCAAGCGCATACGGCCCAACCATCTTCTTGATCGGCTTGACGTTCTCTCTTTTTGCGGTCTCGACGCCACGACGCATACCTGGTAGGCCGTCCATACTTTCCGAGTTCTTGAAAGCCCAGTACCTGCATCTCAGTTAACATTGTGATTATCGCTTTAAGCGAGCTATGACACTGGCAGGGGAGAGGGAAAGAGGGAGAAAAAGGTAAACTCACTTCTCGATCCCACCCTCCTTGTTCCCCGCCTTCTCAGCCGCAACCCTCTTCTCAAAGAACTCATTCAACGTCGGTCTGAAATCCTTAAAATCATAAAACGGCATACTAAACCCACACGAGCTCCCCACCTGATGGATATGAACCACCACCACAGCTCTCGTCCCATCAATCGTCCTAACCTCGTTCTTCTTTACAAAATCCAAATACTTCTCCGTTCCATACTCTAGCACCTCACCCCATCCCCACAATCTCACGATCTTGGGGGCGCCCTCGAATGCATTGAAGAGGATCGTGATGCGGCCGTTTCCGGGCTCTTGGAGATGGGAAAGGGTTTCGACGCCAGAGCCGGTGAGGTCCACGTACCAGAATGTTGTGGAGTCGACAATGCCGAAGTACTGCCCGCCCTTGGGGGAGACATTGATGTGACCGTCGGCGGAGAGAGGAGCTGAGGCGACCCAGAAGACTTTTTGCTCGAGGATCCAGGTGATGAGGTTTCTGGGGATGGTTTCGTAGAATGCTCCCATGATGTTCGAATGGACGATGTGAATAAATTAGGGTATCAATGGGTATAATGAGTAAAGAAGAAATACAACGATATGAACGATATGGATTTGAAGTGACTTGTTGACTTGCTCCCCAGATCTGAAGAGTCACCAAAAGTGGGGTAGCTTCACGAATATCAAGTTCGACCGAATCCGATACCGGTCTTACTTGCTGAGGAGAGATCTCAATTTGGTACGAGATTTAGTTGCATCAAGGTGATCAGCAATTTCCGTACTCAGATCTCGCTGTTTAAATCCAGTGGAAGTCGAACTTTAATGTTTGTTTGGGAAGATAGAGGTTCGAGGTAGGGTTGTTGCCGACGGGTAATCTGACCAATCAAATCGAGACCTTCCTGGACCCCTTTTCTCGCCTCAGGCAAAAGCGAGCTTCCTCTTCCCTTTTGTTTACTTTCCAAGCTATGCCTTGACACAACAAATATACCAAAATCTGAGTAACACAACATCGCATCATCTCTCACAAACTCCAAACGCCCCAAAAGATGGAAATCTCAAAACCACCAAAATTTTCGCCTCTCGGACCCGGTGAAACCTGCCGCAATCTCCGTGGCTATCCAACACCTCCAAGATGTGCCGGATAGGGATATAGAACACACGACACTGTCAACCCATCGATGATAGACGTCCGCTCAGCAGGAGCCAAAGGCTTAGGCGTCTTCGCAAAGAAACTCATTCCTCGTGGGACTCGCATCTTCTCCGAACGACCACTCCTCACCATCCACGGCCACGATGCCAGCACGCTCTACCCAGCCGTCAAACTGCTCAGCACTAAAGACCGCGATGCGTTCATGGCGCTGAGCTCCTTTCGAGATAGGGAGACGGGTTTCATGAGATGGTCTGTGGTGCTCGCTCATACTGCTCAGAACACTATCTCATCCCTCCTCGGTGGCCTCGTAGGAAAGAAAGCATTCTCGCCACCGAATAAGAGGAACTCATTGAACGATCACGTGGAAGCTCTGAGTATCTTCCGAAGTAATTCTTTTAATATCAGTCCGAGATTGGGTACCTCTCTGTTCCCAAAGATTGCCAGACTCAACCATTCCTGCTTGCCGAACGCGCAGGGGAATTTCAATGAGCCGCTGGGCAGGTTCAACGTACATGCTACGCGGGACATTGAAGCTGATGAGGAAGTCAGCTTGAATTATCTCCCGGAGACTGGGGCGCTTCGAAATGTCAGGGTGGATAAGTTGAGTAGGGGTTATGGATTCGATTGTGTGTGTCCGGCGTGTGACATGGATGGGAAGAGAGGGAAGGATGGCGAGGAGAAGAGGCTGGCTATGAATGAGGTGTTGAAAGCTTTTGTTGAGAGGCCTATGACTGGGGACGCCGCGGATAAAGAGGCTGAGATAGAGACGATGAAGGCATTCATTGATCTCTACGAGCGGCAGGGAATAGCTGGGAAGGAGCTGTCGAACTTGTGAGTTTGCAGCCTGTTGCAGGGAGACGTCTGTACTGACTCGGTACAACAGGTATCTAAAAGCTTCCGAAATCAGCATTGGCTTGCAAAACTTCAAGGACGGTCTAAGATACGCGGCTCAGGCGGCGAAGCTAGACAGGGACACTTTCGGTGAAGACCATCCAGACTACAAGCAAAGCCTGGAAATCGTCGCTAAATGCACGACTCTCATGGTTCAAGACTAGCAGCGCGTAATGTAATGTATTTTACTGTATCAACAGAGCTGTAGTAAGGCATGAGCACATTAAACTCGAAGCAGATTGTTTACATCGGTACCGATGCTGTCGGCAAGGTCAGGTGATTAATATGCAAAACATCAATAGGCTCAATTGACAGGATGTTACAAATGTGCCGCATGAGGCAACGACCATTGCTCATCACTTTGCTCATAGATTAGTATCTGTCTAGGAAGTGTGGCCGGTCCCCCTGATCTTGAAGCTACTGCGCGGTCGAGCTAGTGTAGGGCATACATCGTATGATATTGCCATGGCTTCCCGACGATTTCATTCTAAGACACGGAATGGCTGCGTTCAGTGTAAAAGGAGAAAGACTAAGGCATTGCATCTCCGTCAACGCCCTTATTGTGAGTGAGACCGCAACTGACACTTATATATAGTGTGATGAAGGCAAACCAAGATGCGCCAAATGCATCAAACGAGGAGAGAGCTGCTCATTCAGCGTCCCTACAACCGCACCATCCATCCCTCCATTTGAATTCGAAAAGAGCCGATCCATCACCTCCGTCCCAGAAACGCCAAAAGCAACTCACTACGAATCCATCTTCTGCCGCAAGGAACCCATGACAGCCAGCCTCTCTTCATCCTACATCCTACAAAACGACCCCCAAGACCCCCTCAGACTAATCTACCACTTCGGCGCCTCAACCTCCAAAAGCATCTCCGACTCCCACGACTGCGTCCCAATCTGGCGAGACGTAGTTCCAGCTCTAGCATTCAAACACCCCTTCCTCCTCTCCGGCATCTTCTCCGTCTCCGCCCTCCACCTAGGCCTCCTCTTCCCCTCCGCCCTCCACAGCAAAGTCGCACTCCACCACCATACGACGGGCCTCCAAAGCTTCAGAAACCACCTCCTAAACATCACATCCGAGAACGTGACCGCGCTCTTCGCCTTCTCGTGTCTCGTCCCCGTTTACGCATTTGGTTCTCGGAACCTGGCTATATCGGCGCTGGCGGACCAGACGAATGATGCCTTGATCGAGATTATAGATTTGTTTACTCTGCTTGGAGGAATAGCTATCATCATCGAGAAAGGCAGTCACTGGCTTGAAGCCAGTCCTTTCGCTCCCTTTCTCCGCACGACCTCATCTCCAAGTCCCCGTCCCCTCTCCTCAGAAATCGAAACCGCGCTCGCGATTCTCACTGCGAAGAACAATTCTACGACATCTGATGAGCGACTCCGCGAATCCTATCATTCTGCGATTCAAGATTTGCGGAATGGGTTTTTGAGGGCGAGGGATCGTCCGTATGCGAAGATGGTGGTGCTGCCTTGTCCGATTATGTTGAGGGAGGATGTGATGGAGGAGATGAGAAGGAAACGGCCGATGGCGCTGGTTATACTGGCGCATTATGGGGTGCTGTTGCATGCGTTGAGGAGGGATCTATGGATGAAGGGGTGGGGAAGGGATGTAGTTTTTGCGGTGAGGGCAGAGGTGGATGTGGAGGTTTGGGGTGAGTGTCTTAGGTGGCCGGTGGAGGTGGCTGAGGGGAGTGGTGATTGAGGAGCTGAAGATCCGGATGCGTGTATTGGATTTTGCGAGTTCGGAAAGGGCTGCTTGAGGTTCGAGGTGGTCGTGGGAAGCAGGAGCTGGACTCTGATGTGTTTATTGTTTCCATTAGCGAAGCTTTCTTTTTCGGTCATTGGGTTCGAGGGGCTCACGGCATTTCAGTTCCATTCTTGACTAAATTTGGAAATTACGATACCTCAGCGTTTCTTAGCTTAAGCAATTTCATAATCAGGAAAGGAAACTAAATTGCTCTACGTGCCCCATTATCGTCTGTCTGATGATCTGAGGAGATAAATGCGAAAGGTCGATCGGATATGGGTTTTGTGTCGGCTAAATAAAAATCAACGCCCAGCAAGACTTTTGTTGCAAGCAGAAAGAGATAAGGATGGCAAATATTGGAACTACCAATCACAAAATAAAGCTAGCCGTAAAAAAATAAAATAAAATAAAGACACAGAAAGAAGAAGTTGACTTAAATAGGCTCCCATGTATGGTGTCGTGAGACCATAGCTTCTGCATCTCGATGTGGGTTTCATTCACAAACCCAAGAGAAAAGACAATGGAGAGGGGATCATTATTTGCATTGGTCTTACACACCCTCCCTTCTGGCACGAGTTCCAAAGTCAATCCCAGCCCTAGTCAACCATCATATCATCAATCATCCCCTTCATATCGCCATGTCCCCCTTCACTAATATTTACTTTCCACCGAACCAAGAAGAGATACCGCTCTTGGCCTCTGCTGCCTTGTTCTCAATCTTTCGGTCTGCTGCATCAATCTTGGCACCAGCGTCTTTGCGGTATTGATCGAATTTGCCCTCGGCCTTGGCTAGCTCTGCTTTGCTCTTATCGACCTGTTCGAGGATGATTAGTGATGTTCATATTCGAGACAACGGAGAGGGGTAGCTCAATTGATTTGGCAGCTTCTCATAGACTTCGAAACATGATCATAATCCAAGCTCCAAAAAGATACATTGAAGGTCGAAGAGACAAGGCTTAGAAGTACTTACTGCGTTGTCAAGCTTTGCGCCAGCCTCATTTGCCCACTTCTCGCCCTCCTTCTGAGCTTCCTTGGTACGTCCTGGGATCTCCGACTTGATCTTTGCAGAAGCACGAGACAGATCAGCTGGGATGGAGTCAGTTCAAGTACCTCGAAAGCATCATACGAGCCCAGCTATGCACATACCCTCGACTTGCTTCTCAGCGACCTTTGGGTTTCCACCAGCGTTGTACAGGTAATAGCCAACACCACCAGCGGCGGCAAGACCGAGGTAGAGAGGCGCTCTAGACTTTGGTTGGGCCATTGTTGATTATTGAGAGAGACGATTTAACGTTTATTGGGAGGATGTCAAGGGTTTAGGATGTCAGATTGTGGTGTGAAGAAGAAAGACAAGACGAGACGAAGATGCAGCTCGAAGGCGGAAGATGAGGAGACAACCACCGGCATTGTTGTGACTGCGCAGGTGCATTGCTGATTGGCCAGCGGTGTCGAAGAAGCTCTTCCATGCAGCTTCCCCACACCACATCGGGAAATGCACACCACGTCATAGGAAAAGTCGGGCCAAAGTTCAGCCAAGAGGGGGCCGGATCAGCAAATGGCCCGTGACATTCAGCTGCAAAGCTCATGCTTCTCATGTTGTTTTCGCAACTGTGGCTGGTGAGACCCTCTTCATGCCTTCTTCGGTCTGGATCCAATTCAAAGTTGGCAGATCATTGAGTAGCCCGCCCCACGCGTCATCGACTGGCGACGACGACTTGGATCAACCTTGAATCTTTGGTTGGTTCTCCCGAGGAAGCAAGAAAACTAAACTAATTGCAAAACAGGAAACCGCTAAGGTAAGTACACAAGCTACGAGCGTCTAGTTTAGGCGCCTGGATGAACAAGAAGAAGGGTCAACATTGTTATTTTCACTCAATTCGTTGATTGTCACCTGTCTGTACCATCCCATCGACCTACTTGTGGATCATACCGAGATCCTTTTGTCACTGCGCCAGGAACACGACACCAGCAGCTTCCAGAGCTGGAAAGGCTGTACAGAATGCTGTGGCATTGGTAGGAAATGTCGCTCCTACACTCTTCGACACGTCGACCCTCTCCCCTGAAAGATACCGACTACGATCATGAAATCAATCTTATCGACCATACACGGCCAGAGAGCCCAGAGGTAGCACGAAGTCGCTCTGTTGGTGAGAGGCCACTTTCTCCAGGTACGAACCAACAATGCCATCTATAAAGGATATCCCGTGCGATTGTATACTGACCAAGTTTAGGTGTTGCTTCAGACTCCTCTTCACGGCGGCATAGCGATGTGCCGCTCCGGAAACACACCACTCCGCTGCATCTGCGGCAGCAACTCACAAAGAAAAAATATTCCAAATACCAGGACCGTCGATTGGGAGAAGCCGAGGGCTCAGATGATGGAGAACCTGACAATGAGGCGACCGGAGAGATCGACAATGCGCAAGTAGACGGAGGGGAAGGAGTGGTTGAAGAACGAGGTCGACCAAGGGACTCTGAGCCGGCGAAGAAGTCGAAACGAAGCCCCGACTCTGCTATAGACATTCTGTACGAGAACCAACGAGGAGGATTCCTATGCGGGATGCCCCTCTTCTCGGCCAGTGCTCTGGGGAATCTGGACCCGTCTCCCTGGACCAATAGTGTCCAGAAAACAAGCGCTACCAATATCACGAATGCACAAGTTCCAGACCCTTCATGGGAATGGGCATGGCCGGAATGGCATATCAATCACACAGACGAGGTTGACGAGGATGGATGGGAATACTCGTTCATGTTTTCCAAGAAATTCTCATGGCATGGGAAGACGTGGTATAGCTCCTTCGTCCGACGGAGGGCTTGGACACGAAAGCGTGTGAAGAGGAGTGCTGGGTATCGAGTTGATGCGGGGCATATGCTCAACTCAGACTATTTCACCATTCATCCTGCTGAGCTGCGAGGTTCGAGTCGCGGATCAACAACAGAAAGCCAGACTAAGCGATATAGTGTAATGTCTATATCAAAGCGAGAAATGGAGGAAGGTATTGTCATTGAAGAAATCCAGGACATTGGCACACTTCTGAAAGCTCTTCGGCTTGCCCGAATCGATCGTGAGAAGACAGAGGCAGTGGAGAGCTTCATCAAGCACGGGGGCGACGATCTATACTTCCTGCGGGACCACATGCACGAAATCATGGGCATGTTTATATTCCAGGCCTCGCGCAGATTGCTCCTGAGCCACCTGCTCCAGATCTTCAACAAAGCATCCGAGGAGAACGAATCGGTCGAAAAAGACCAAGTGGATCCAGCTAAAAAGAGACGCCTGGAGAATCTCGAAGCAGCTGTAAAGCACGCCGATGAAGAAGTGAAGAAACTGGAGTTCTGGAGTGATGTCAAAGATATGGCAGAGAAGGGAGAAACCAAAGGGGCAGTGGATGAGAGCCAAGGTTGGGACCAAGGGTGGTCTGGACTCGATAATAGCGCTCCGAAAGATGTGATATCGGATCAGAAACTTCCTGGAGGCGATGACTGCCAGGAAGGCGAAGGCAATGGTACGGCTATCTTAAATGGGAAGGTAAATGGAAAGGGAAAAGGGAAGGCAAAGGAGTAAATTCCCGGACCATGGCGTTCAGGTATGGAGACTGGAGCATAGGTAGCATTTCAGCCGAATTGTAATTAAACATTACAAGCGAGGTTGTGAAGCGGTTATGTGATGTTGAGAAAGCTTTCTAAAACAAAAAGTAGACAGATCGTTAGAAGACAGACGACGTGGTACCAAAAGATAGCTTAACAAAAAGGGGGGGAAATAGCAAAACTCACAGACTAACCGCGATGAGGCGGAAATTGTTGAAAGATCCGACCGAGAGGCGATTAGTCCGTTGAAAACTATTAGCATGTAACAATTTTAAAGGGGGCATCACCGTGACGTAGAACGTGGGTGCTTGTGATAATACTTCTTATTTGATTAGAAGTAGTGGCTAACAATTCGGCATGAGAAAGGTGAACGGAGGAAGTTGAAGTGGCTGTTCACCTTTGACTTCTTACTGTTCGGGAGTCGAGACAACTGGAGCTGGTCAAGAACTTCATATATGACTAGATTAAGTCTATGCTACAAGATCTACTAATATTAGAAATAGACCTTCATATAAAGACGATTTTTGAGATTCAGATATATTTCCTTGAAGTCACTGAGATGAAGCATTTGGGAGGTCAACAAATCGTCGCCAAAATCAGGGGTTGAGCCATAGCCAATCAAAACCCTCGGCCCATCATCGGCTTCAGACGGCTTGCTACCCAAAATATTCTGAAGCCTCGTGAACATTCAACGCCAATCGAGCCACCACCCAGCAGAGAATGCCGACATCATAGCGAATGTCCCTGGGAAGTCGTATTGCAAAACGGGGCAGAGTCGCAGTCTTTGCAAGTCTAGCCTCGACTCCCAGGGAACCTTTACTGTTTCTCTACCCGTCCTGGATTCGAAACTCTTCGACCGCGTCCGCAGTACCTCAAGACGAATCGCACTCGGAATGTTCAACCCAGCAGAAGCAGATCTCCATCCCCAAACATGCCGCCACTCTGAACGAAGACCAGGCGGTACTGGACAGGCGGTTCAACCGACCCAAAGCTGTTTCCGCCAATGACCAGCAAACTCTCGACATTAAACCTGCAGTCCTAAGGAGCCGCCCGCCCAACATCACAACGGAGGATGGGATAGCCTCTCTGCAGAATGAGCAGAGAATTGCTAAGGATGGTGCGCCTACATCGAGCACGGAAAAGACGGTTCGGAAAGTGCTTTCTCTGAAAGCGGACAATGAAGATTCGAGACGATTGGCGAGGTCCTCACGAAAAGCATACCAGGCATACAGGCAAGCACAGTTGCAGACTTGGGTCCCAGATTGGCGGGCTGTGCTATCGACTCTTGTCAAACATACACCAGAACATGGCAAATGGCTTTCGAATGCCTTGAAATTCTCGCTGGCTGCTGAAGATGCACAGAAGCTTCTGCATGGGATTGACGACTATTTCCTGGAGATTGGAGCTAAACACGGATGTCAGATGAATTTGGGAGCTCGGGATGATGTGGCTGTGGGATGTAGGAGTTTCGTCATCTCGGGGCCTGCAACTGCCATTAGCAAATGTGCAGCTGAGATTTTGAGCGTTGCCCCGAATGTCAAGATTACGCCTTTCAGAGACGGTCTTCCCTCTGGAGAGGCTTACGCCGCCTTGGAGAATGATAATAGTCCGAGAATCTATGACAGTGGAGTGCGGGTCCGCAATGTTATGGCAAATCATAACCGTCTACAATACCGTCCGGTCACTCCACTACGTCCGGCAGATATCAAGAAACCCTCGACTTGGACGCAACAGTCATTTCTCGATTACGTTCGAAGCCTCACGGAGTCTCATGTGAGCAACCATGTCAACCGATATGGGTTTCGGTCGACGGATCATCGCGACAAAGTGACGGCCAACTTCCTCCGAGACCTCTTCAAGGATCCTAATGTCAGATCTGTGATCACAAGAGAAGCTTGTCACGAGGCTATGAAATTCTGGATAAGAGGAAACTATATACAAGATGCCAGGGTCCTTTTCGTCCACATGGAAATCTTGAAATTGCCAATGGTTCCCGAAACTTTCAATATCTTGCTAGCCGGAGCTGCCAAATTCGAAGACATACACAACTTTCACTTTATCCTCCATCTGATGCTGAATCGAGGGATCACTCCAAACGGAAGGACATGGACTCATTTCATGGGAGCATTCTCAGATGTCCGGATCAAGCTCCATATCTTGACAGCAATGCAAAAGAAAGGACTTCTCAACCACCCCCAAACAATGATAGAAGCTACTTCCCAACTCGCCCACCCAGAAATCGAGTCCTCGCTTGACCAGAACCAGACACAACAAGACTTCATCGCTCACATGGACTCCCGATACGGCAGCACATGGGTCAGCAACAGCAGCGGAGCTCAAATAGTGCATTCGCTGGGCGCTCATGGGCTGATATCTCGCTGCTGGGAATTCCTCCATTTCATGGATTCTCGACAAGTCATACCAGAAAGCTATGCAGTCCACACCATCCTCCACCACTGCAAGCAAGCCACCAACCTGGCTGGAGCAGTAGAAATCCTCCGCAGCCTCCCACGACGCATGAACTTCCGACCAAGTGAAGAGACGTTTCGCATCATGTTCGAATTAGCGTGGCGTATGCGATCATACAACGTTGCGAAAGTGGTGTGGCGATACGCTTGTTTGTACGGTGCTACATCTTTCCGGATGCGGCAGCGTGTTTACCAGAGTATGGAGAATGCGAATAGTCCTGGCGAGCCTGCGACGGGCCGAGAGCGTTGGGCGAAGTTTGCTGGACCTGTGATTACTGGTATCAATCATATCAAGGAGCATCCTTCGCGATACCTTGAACGCATCATTCCGCAACTTGAATTGGAGAGGTTGGAACGAAAGGCACTACAGGGCAAGCTAGACGAGGGGATCGGCTCTGAAAGTCCGCATACTTCTGAGCATGGCAACCAGTCCGGCACGCCAGATCCAAATCAATATGTAGACCCTAATAAGCCCGCAACCCAACGCCCCGAACCGTCCCCTGGGACCAAGAAGTTCACGCCCGTCCAACTCGAAGCACACCGCTCGTCCCCGTCATACCAACGGCACCTGCAGCAGCGCCGACTTCCCAAGATTTTCGAACCATGGGGACCCTCCAAAGTCGGCCACCGCTTACCGCGCTACAAAGTCTCTATCCTGCGAGATATCATGGAAGCGGATCTAGAGATGTTCATGCAGTGGGAGCCGGTGCGTCCATTTGAGGAGATGCTGGCTGAGGCTCTGGAGATGGATACGCTGTGGAAGGCGGAGGAGGACTATAGGGGGAGAGATTTGGAGTGGTTTTTGGACGGGAGAGCTATCAGGGTAGGGGTTAGAACGAAGAGGACTTTGGTGATGGATTTGGAGTGGAGATAGTGAAAGGATAGAGGATGCGATATTCAGTAGATTTGTTAAGCAGAAATGTACAGAGAATGACGCTGTAGAATACGTGTAGATATATAGCTTAGAGTAAGACTTCAAAGTATACCCATCAATGTCCATATCATTTTTTCCTTTGGAATATGCAATTAGCTTTATTATCGGAAGGAAAGCTTCCATCCGTCCTTTCAGTCAAGACGCCATAGTTCCCAAGTCAACCGTGATATCAACATAGCCAGCCAGCAATACATCCCATAGAAGAATTCGAGAATAGAAGCCCGCCCCGATTTGGGCTCGATCCAGCCCATCCCATATCATAACACTTCTCCTTCCAATTTCCTACATCCCTCGCATCCTTAATCACCAACCCTGTAACTAACCAACGTATCCACCTTATGATTACTCGTACTAAAGCTCCTCAATTGCACCTTTTCCCCATTACGAATCTCTTTCGCATCGCTATCGCCCCACTCCATCGGTACCTCGCTATCAGCATCGGCATATACCAGCACGTTGAATGTACATTCGCCGTCGAGTTGGGGTAGGAAGGTGACGGACGCGGTGATCTGTCGGAAGATCGATTGGATCTCGGATTGGATTTCTGCTTCGGTCTTCTCGGAGGGTGGTGCGGGGGAGGATGTGCTGGAGTTGTTAATTTGGTTCTTGAGTGACTTTGGCCGGGGCGGAGGATACGTACTCTGGAACGGCGTTCTCTTTGTCCGCTGCCTTTTTGGAGGATTTTTTCGAGGAGGATTTGTTGAATATTTGGACCTGTATCTCAATAATTAGCACATCGTCTTCAGACTCCACAAACAGCTGAACTGCCAAACTCATTCCGTTGACAAGAATGTAAGAATGGTGGGGGAAACGTACATCGAACTGCCACCGCTCAACATGTTCCCCGGTATCCTTACTCGTAATAACAACGACCAGTTTCGAGATCTTGCCGCCCACCATCCATTTATCTAGCTGGCCCATGATCTTCTTGATATACGCTTTGACTTGGTCGTCTGAGGAGACCAGCATTGTGAGGCCATATTTCTTGACTCTGTGGTGGTGTTAGAGTATTGTTTGGGGGAGTGAGGAGGGGTAGAACAGACGGGTTGAAGTCGTCGGCGGGGTAGACACCTCTTTGGAAGCTGTTGAAGTGTTAGTACTCTGTATTCCGGGCTTTTGGGGCCTTTTTGCTTACAGAATTGTGTTTATAGAGTATTGGAACTATCTGCGGTCAATATTCTGCTCCTGAAAGCTGCTTGGCTCTGCGACTTACGAATTCCGCGACGAGCTTCGACGATCCTGTCAGAGTCAGAAAGAGCTTCAAATCTGTGATATTTCAAATGTACCTTTTAGAGAAAGCTTATGCGTCTTCGCCTTATCCTTTTCCTTTTCGCCTGACATCTTGTTTGCGCTCGTGTATGGTTTCTCGGTAGCTGCGTTGCGTTACAATTGCGGTGCGAAGTTCGTTCGGCATATCAATAAATCGCAGGCTGTTGCTGCAGTGACCATTCCCCCATCGGCTCGGGAAGTGCCGCACCCCTGCATGCGATGCTCAATGGCATGTCTGCCTCACTAAAATAATTTGAAGCTTCAACTGCAGGAAAGAGGAACACCACGGCGGATCTACACCTCGCACCAACAGGCCAATGCAGCGATGTCCATTGCAACTCCTCCGGCTCCCTAGCTCGCTGCGAACACACTATGCCTCCCAATTCCTCACGCAGACAGCCCAGCGCGGCTTCAGCACCTCAATAGCACGATGCGCTCAACCATCCAAGCCGATTTCTGACC
This sequence comes from Cadophora malorum, assembly GCA_017365405.1. Classification (NCBI taxonomy): domain Eukaryota; kingdom Fungi; phylum Ascomycota; class Leotiomycetes; order Helotiales; family Ploettnerulaceae; genus Cadophora; species Cadophora malorum. Next base: position 66,052 of record JAFJYH010000147.1, on the reverse strand, counting down.
TCGAGCGTCGCATCCAAGCTATTCCCATATCGCGCTTCCGCAATTTCTGTATCGTAGCTCACGTCGACCATGGGAAAAGCACGCTGAGTGATCGATTGCTCGAGCTGACGGGCACAATCGAACCTGGTGGCAACAAGCAGATTTTGGATAAATTAGATGTCGAGCGTGAGAGGGGCATTACGGTCAAGGCGCAGACATGTAGCATGTTATACAACTATGAGGGCGAGGACTATCTGCTACATCTAGTGGATACTCCAGGACATGTGGACTTCAGGGCTGAGGTCTCGAGGTCATATGCTAGTTGTGGGGGAGCGCTGCTGCTTGTAGATGCAAGTCAGGGCGTGCAGGCGCAGACGGTGGCTAATTTCTACCTGGCTTTCTCACAGGGACTGATTCTGGTGCCGGTTATCAATAAGGTGGATTTACCGTCTGCGGATTCGCCGAGAGCTTTGGAGCAGATGGAGACGGCATTTGAGTTGAAGCCCGAGAATGCTGTTCTGGTGTCTGCAAAGACGGGGCTGAACGTCGAGAATATCCTTCCGAATGTTATTAGGCAGGTCCCTTGTCCGGTAGGGGATCACAAGAAGCCGTTGAGACTGCTACTAGTGGATTCATGGTACGACAATTATAAGGGCGTCATTCTCCTTGTGCGGATATTCGATGGGCAGATCAAGGCTGGTGATCAAGTAGTGTCTTTTGCTACCGGACTGAAGTACTTTGTTGGTGAGGTGGGAATAATGTATCCCCATCAGACACCGCAGAATGTAATACGGGCTGGCCAAGTGGGATACATATATTTCAATCCTGGAATGAAGAAGAGTCAGGAGGCTTTGAGTGGAGATACGTTTACGACTGTGGGCTCAGAACATCTTGTGGAGCCATACCCAGGATTCGAGGAACCGAAGTCTATGGTCTTCGTCTCGGCTTTCCCAGTCGATCAGAGTGACCATGGGCATTTGGAGGACTCAATCAACCAGATTGTCTTGAATGACAGGAGTGTCACCCTACAGAAGGAGTCTTCGGAAGCATTAGGCGCTGGTTGGAGATTGGGATTTCTGGGCACACTTCACTGCTCCGTCTTCGAAGATCGTCTGCGACAGGAACATGGGGCCAGTATCATCATCACGCCGCCTACGGTACCTTTCAAAGTCATCTGGAGTGATGGACGAGAAGAGATCATCCAATCTCCAACGAATTTCCCCGACACAGATTCGATGAGCCAGAAGATAGCAGAATTGCAAGAGCCATACGTCTCAGCAACAATCACTCTTCCTGAGGAGTACTTGGGCAAAGTGATCGAGCTTTGCGAGGCCAATCGTGGCGAGCAGAAAGAGTTGAACTTCTTTACCGCGACACAAGTCATTTTGAAATATGACTTGCCTCTCTCACAGCTAGTCGATGACTTCTTCGGCAAGCTCAAAGGTGGCACAAAAGGCTACGCAAGCCTCGACTACGAAGACGCAGGCTTCAGGCGCAGCAATATCGTCAAAATGCAGCTTCTTGTCAATAAAGAGCCCGTCGACGCCGTCGCTCGTGTAGTGCACAGCACGCAAGTTGAAAGACTAGGGCGACTGTGGGTCAAGAAGTTCAAGGAGCATGTTGACAGGCAAATGTTCGAAGTCATCATCCAAGCCACTTCCGGGCGTAGGATCGTGGCCAGAGAGACCATTAAGCCGTTCCGGAAGGATGTCTTGCAGAAACTGCACGCGGCGGATATTGGCCGGAAGAGGAAACTGCTTGACAAGCAGAAGGAGGGAAGAAAGAAATTGAAGGCTGTCGGGAATATCACGATTGACCATAAGGCTTTCCAGAAGTTCCTGGCCAAATAGTGTTATATATGTACATTTATGTGGAATATACCCTGTTCGTATCCAGATATTCATGAAAGGACTGCTCACATCACAGCGACTACTTGTACAGAATTCCTTATTGGATAGAAGGAAATCTCGAAACATCTGCATTACACCCGTCTTCTGAGAAGCAGCTCCAGTAAGACAGAAGCATCTTGATTAGATCTTAGAAGTATCAGGAAAGTCTCCTGTCAGATTCTCGTGATAGCGCCGGGTCTGGCATGAGGAAGGTTCAGAATGATTTGCGTGTCCTTCATTTAAGTTGAAGCAAACACATTCATGAAATCCACACTTCGAAATGGAAACCTCCATCAAGTAAACCGCAGCAATCTGCTAGCTCCGCATTTTTCCTTTCTCGTGCGGCCAACATCCTCATTCCAGCATGCAAGCTGAGGATTGCCAGCTCAAAATCTGGCGAGAACTCGGGTTGGCCGGCAATCGCCAGATGTCGTAGGCCGATCACTCTTCCCACAGATGTTCGGGACAAGTCGTTTTGATCACCAGGGCCAAAAGCATTGGAATGGTGCACGAAGAAAGAATGATCGTGGTAGCATCGAGGAGCCCAAGGTCGTCCCCCGCCTTCAAATTGAGGGCGTAGCTGGAACTCCTCGCGCAAGATGACATATCGCGGAACTGGGAACATGAGCTGACCTGGGTACGTTGGAACAAGATTCAATCTCAGATTTGTCAGCGGCGCCTGTGCTGTGATGATGAGATCAAATATAGGATCTAGCTGGTGTGTCTCGTATGCCTTGAGCGTGATTTCCAATGTTGTGAGATGACTAAGAAGACCTCGACTTGCCGTGAGGATGAAAGAGCAGAGCTCCGGGCGGGGAAACGTAATGCGTGGGATCAGGTATACGTAGTCTACTGTCTCTGAAAGTAGTTGGCGGTTGGTAAATATGACTCCACTACTTGCGTGATTGAAAGGGATCATGTATTTTTCAGGCTTTCCCTCAGTAGAATGTAGGCGTCGATCCGGGAACAGGTACGCATATATTTCCAGGCGAATTTCGAGAGGCAGCCGAAGTAATCCTGAGTAATGGTTTGTGCTGGAAGCCATATCGGACATAGGGATCTGGTCCTTTGATCTTGGTGAAACCCGATTTCTGCGAAAGAATGGAATGAGGCTGTCCATCGCAAGGGCAGTCCAGCTGCCTAGTCCCAGATCGCTCACTCAAGGACCTGATGTTGTCAATGGCTCGAGGGTGTCTTTTTGTGGTCTGGAAGGATATCCTTCGGTGTGAACAAAGGCCACTAAAAAGAGACAACAAAATCCGACGAAGCTGGTGGCAGAGAAGAAAAATTCTTGATTGGAAGCTGATATAAAGTTTTGTACACGAGAGGTACCGAATTAGGCAGGTGGGGTTAAAGTCACATGCTGTGGAAATGATATTGGCCTGACCGAAGGTAGAATACGACCTTGTAGATACAAAGCAGTGTTCTGCTTGATGCTGTGTAAAGAACAATAGGCTCTGAAATGCATTTTATTGATTGTTCGTTGAGGAATGACGGAGATCCTGCAGAATCACTAATGAAGCAATATAAGTCCTCGCTTAGCAGCAACCACAACCGCAACAACAATGACATTAGCCACTTTCATTTACGTCCAGGACGATGCAAGAAGCTAGAATCCATGAGCTACCAGAAGCTTTTGGATGTATGATCACGGGCTTCATCAAAGTCCGCATTTGTTACAAAATCAACGGGGTATCTGATCAGGCATGAAACAAGACAAACCACTTTTGAAGTTTACTAGTGTCAAATTCACCTGTTCAATGTTTCCACGCCGTCTGTCTCAGACGCGTGAGCTTCAGTTGAGATGTGACGTCGATGGGTGATGATTTGTGCAGTATTTCGGCCCTCGTCAAGAAACAATCTCGCTTCAACCTCCTCCAGACTAGCTCGTCAGCACTTAAAACACTCCAACAACCTCTGAAATCCTCCGACGTTAATTTCTATTAAACAGCCAAATTATGAGATCGTCGCACGCCCTTTGATTGCCACAATATCAACTCCGGCTACCAACCTGGCTTCCACTGGAGTCCGAGCTACTGGAGCTCATTCCGATGCAAGTTGGAAGTTGGATTCTTTCAAAAAGTTCTGGCGAAGTGTAACCAATTTGTAGCTTTCGTCGGGTCCAGATAGCATCGAAGAGATCTACTAGAAACTCAAGGTCGTCTGCAGTGTTCCACGCGCCAAGATCCTATTCGATATCGCAGTCAGAGAAGCAAACACCCAAATTCCCGTCGAACCCAACGAGTCCCAAAGTCGAATCGCTGGGCGCAATGCCAAAACTCTCGAACTACTCACCATGACTCTTCACGTCGAGCAGCTCGATATGTGCGCCCAGTTCGCTTCACACAATGCCAAGAACTATGCGAACTATCCGGGCATGGCAGTATCGGCCGCACGCTTCGCAAAGGACTGTGAAGAAGATTGTCTAAAGCTGAAGATCGCTTGGGCAAAGGAGTTCAATGGAGATTGGTTCAAGGAGTGTCTCGGTCGCAGTTACGTTGACGAGCATGGCAATCGAGGTGAAGGAGAGCCCCCTAGGAAGTGAATACAGCTTGGTAGTGTCCAAAGAGGTTCTTCGTCAGGTAAAACCCAACGATGAGTACATCAAGATCACTGTCCCGATTGCTCGCCCAAATATCGAATACGAAAACATGGAGGAGCTTTTCACTCGCCTCAATAACCAGGGTTGAGTAAACTGTTGGCATCTGAATATGGGGCGGTCTAAACCCTGCGATATTCGATTGCGAGGGAAGACTGATGGGCTTTGGAGAGAGGAAAGGCGCGTTTCGTTAGATTTTTAGGGATGAGTAGCGAAATAGCATGGCTCTGGTAGTTTCATCATCATGCGACAATAGAGAGTGCTCCCCCCAGGACAAAATACCTTATTTCCACAGGCCACTAGTGATTTAGCAAAGTCCAACGAAGTGTATTAGCTTCTGTCGCCAGTGAAGCTATGTGAACCTTTTCTAGAAGGGAAGAGAAAAAAAAGAGCAGGCCGATCAACTCTCAGAAATCCTTCAGCCTAATTTCTGTCCTCCTTGAAAGATCTTTTCTTAAAGCTAGTCGCGATACAAGAACTTGAATGCAGATAGATGCTGTCCAATCAATCCCCTCGTCTCTGGGGCATCTTCAAGCATCATGCGTTTAGTGAAATCCAGCCGTTAGTTTCTAGAAAGGACTTTTACGGTTAGGCCATCTGATCTCCGTCAGCAGTGCCTGTCAAAAGGGAGGCGTCCTGAAAAGTGCTTAATTCAATAAATTACATGGCAATCATCGAATTATCAAATTTAGACCCGAGGATCGTGTCTCGAGCCTTATGCTCTCGCGATTCACCGCTGGTCAAACATAATGTCACGTGGTGTTTACTATTCGCTAAATGGGCATTTCGGATACTTCATCTGCGGGGCCGTGGAAGTTTTCTCCACAGCTTGAGGTCCTTGGGAAACTTCAATTCACTTAACTTGCGACATTTCAGTGAAATTTTGACTCTCACTGGACCCGATCATTCACTGCTGTGGCGAGCTACATTGACGAGCACCTCCGAACCGAAGATTCGTTCTCGGAAATTAGGGCAGCAGTTGGCTTCGAGCGACTGGGAGACCCTACCCCACGAGCGACATAAAGTCATACAATTTCAGACGGTCTGAAGCTAAGGCGTACTGACCTCAAGTCTTGCATCATACAGCAAGCCAATGGCTTCCACAGAGCTAGGAAACATGCCAGACCTCTATTATCAGAAGAGAACAGGGACTCTGTTGTACTTGACCATAGTTGTTCGAAATCTTACAATACACACTCAGACTACGGGAAAGGCGAGTCACAATACAAGTAACAGCACTAATAAGAACGAAAGAAGAACTTTGCTTTAGTGTGTCCAAGACCGGTACCCAAATTGCCACGACGCTGTTATGAAGTACACCCAAAGACCAGCATATTTACTTTACGAAATACATATCGGACATTACACGTATCTCATAACACATTGATCCATCAACAAAGCAACCTCAACCTTATATTCCAAACATAAACCCATGTTCGCAAGACCCCGAAAACCTTAAACCCACGTATACCCCACATGATCATATCATCATTTGAACACCTTCTTCACCGACGAGAAGAGCGATGTAAGAGGCCCCTTAGGCTTCTCCTTCTCACGCTCCTTCTCTTTCTCACGTCTGTGACGATGACGGTGCACCCTCTCCTTACTTCGAACAGTCTCGCCTTCTCGCGGCCTCTCCACATCCTTGCCCTTATCAGCACTACCCTCCGAAGCCTTCCCGCCACTGACTTCAGAAGTCTTCTCCAAAGCCTCCATCTCAGCTCTTCTCAGCCGTCGTTCCTCACGTCTGAGTCTGCGCTCTTCGTCTTCTTTCTCCTGAAGCTTCCTGTTGTCCTCAGCGACTTGTGCCCGAGCAGCAGCCATGGCCTTCTCAGACTCTTTCCGAGATTTCCTGGCCTTTCTCTCTTCCTCCGCCCGGTCACTTTCCTCTTTCTCTCTGCGGTGAGATCTTGTGTGATGGCTGGTCGTCTCTCTTCGAGAGAGTTTTGGTCGTTCATGATCCATTGAGAAGCGAGGCCTGTCGATGATAGGGGCCTTGACCTTCTCTACCACTTCTTTGATATGCGACTTGTCGGTCGCGACGAAGGGGTTCTTGACAATGGATACGCCCTTCATACCCAAAATATTTGGCTTCTTGTCACCGTCCGCTGTGCTACCATGAGAAGTGGCAGATTTACCGCTACTGTATCTTCGAGACGATGACATACGTCTGGGGATAGCTGGTATTGGGTCGTGCTCTTCGATTATGGCACTTTCGGACGGAGCAGCTTTCAACAGTTCTTCTGCTTCTCTGAGCTTAGCGCGCTTCTCCTCTTTTCGTTTGTCGTGGGCGGCTTGTTCCTCAGGAGTTCGGTCCTTGCGATGTCTGTGTGAGCCGGTGCTTCCAGTGCTTACCCCACTGTCATGACGGGTTGGCCTTGCAGATCTCGGGGAAGTCTTTGGAGAGGACGAGGATTTGGGCGAAGGTTCGGTCTCGCGACGTTTGTGGTGTGGTCGTTCCTCACGAGGTACATCTTTGCTGGAACTGCTGTGATGGCTTGACCGCGAGTGTCTCGAAGATCGATGTTTGCGCTTGTCTTTGTCGGATTTGGGAGACGATGGCGCTTCTCCGGACCCTGGCTCCTCTTCCACTCCAGCAAGTTGTTCAGGCTCTTCAACAATGGCCTTGTCGGTTACCGGCTTGTCATCAGAGATTACTTCAGCAGCTATGGCTCCGACTGCAATGGCAGCTGCCGCTCCAGCCACTACGGGCAAGGCATCATCCAACGCAGAGTTGTCTTTGGGTCCATCGCTTGCTCCATCAACGATATCTTTGCTGGCTTCGTCCTTCGGTGGGGATGGACTATCGTTCTCAGGTTCGACCTGCCATTGTCAGTAACTGAAACTTTGTAATGATGAAGATCCCATACTATCTTGACTTCCTCAATTGTTGCTTGTTGCTCGAGTTCTTTCGTCTCATCGGCAGGTGGATCCTGTTCAACGATCGGCTCATCCTACGAACGGTCAGTGATCAAGCATCGAATACAAGGGTAGGGATAGTTGTCGTACTGGCTTCGCAGCCTCTTCCACAACTTCAGGGGCGCTCTCAACCACTTGCTCCGCGCCCAGCTCTTTGGTCTCATCAGGACTTGACTCAGGCTATCATAGATAAGCACAAGCTACGAGAGCAAAATGCAGGACTCGAAACATACCTCCTTAGTGTCTTCAACAAGGTCAGGAGTGCTATCAGCTCCGGCCTCAGGCTCTTGCGCCTTGGCGTCTCTTGGCTGTGCCTGTGGAAAAGTTATGGCTCGTGTGCCAAAAACGCAAATGCAATCGGCTTACCACTTCAACTGTCTCGGGGCTTTCCACTACAGCTTCTAGCTCTTTGGCTTCTTCTGAGGCGGCCTCGACCGGTGGCTCCTATTTAACGTAAGTTTCCTAGATTTTGTATCAAAATGAAGGCGTGTCTCCGCTCTTTGAAGGACTGAAGGACTGTATTTGAGTGCCGCTAGGAATATTCGTACCTTTTTTGCCTCTTCGGCGACTTCTGCGGACTTGTCTAAAACAGCTCCAGGTTCTTTCAAGTCATCACCAGCCGATTCCACAACGGGTGTCTGGTCCTCCTTTATGAGGTTAGTCGTCGATCATATTTCTGCTCATCAACAGATCATCATGTAATGTACCTCTTTTGCTACTTCAGTGACTCCAGGAGAGTTCTCCGTCACGGTTTCAGTGCCTTTCAACTCTCCAACGGGCTCAGCAATGGGCTCTTGTTCCTCCTGAGAGATATTAGTTGCGGAATATAATTTTCTTGGCCGGCCTTCACGTACTTCTTTCGTGTCCTCAACGACATCTGGAACACATTGAACAGCATCCTCGATATCCTTGGTCTCTTCAACAACAACATCGGGTGAGCCTTGAGATTCGCATTCAACTTCTTTTGGCCCATTCGGACCGTCAACTTCGTTGGAACGTGAAGATTCACTTGAGGCGCTTTCCTGGGAAGGTGCAACTTCTGGTTCGGCCTAAAAAGGTCAGCGGAGTTCACGGAGCAAGTATTTTAATGAGTTTGATTGACTATGGGGGAGTTTGGGTTCATAGGCATACCTCTTTGGTCTCTTCAACGACTAGCTCGGCCTAGGAAAATGTCAGTTGATTTCAAAATTCTTGACACATCATAGCAACCACAAGTACTCCGGCGATTGTGAGCTCAGGCGACATACCTCTTTGATCGCTTCAGCAGCTGGTTCAATAACTTCTGGCTCCAGCTGTAAGAAGGATTTCAGTCGTGAACTCGAAATATTGCAGCAGATGGCTGCTGTAGCGGTGCCGCCCAGATCCGGGAATGAGCGTCTTACCTCTTTGGCCTCATTGACAGCTGGCTCGACTGCTGACTCGACTGCTTCTGGTTCAGGCTGTAAAGAAACGTCAGTCAGGCTCGAAAGTTGCCGGCCCACCGTAACGCGGCGATCTATAATATGGGGATATAAGGGGAGCTGTCTCACCTCCTTGGCCTCTTCGACAGCAGGTTCCTCTTTCACCTCTTCCAAGGCAGCCGAATCAGGACCTTCCTCTGGCTTACTATCATCCTCTTTCAAGTCGTCGACAACTGGGGCGCTATCAACAGTCTCACTGGGGACTGGATCGTCTTTGGAATCCTCAACAATCGACTCAGAGGGCTCGGAAGCAACTTCCTCTTTGGTCTCTTCGGCGATAAGTTCGGAAGGCTCAGGAGTAGCTTCCTCTTTTTGCTCATCTGTTGGAGTCTCCAAAGAGTCGGGGACCAAGTCCTCTTCCGTTTCGCTATCTCCAGACGCTTCTTCACTTGGGCTTGGTACACCAGCAGCCTCCAAAGCCACAGGCGATTCTTGGACATCCTTAGACTCTTCCTCCTGGGTGGCAGTAGCATCGCTTGGTTCTACAATAGAGGAATTTGGCGTGTCGCCAGTGATTGCTGCGTCATCTTTAGTGTCATCAATAGGTGTCGAAGTTTCGTCAGAAGCAGGATCATCTTCCTTCACATCGTCGACCACGGGCTCTGGCGCTTGCTTCTCAATTTGGATCTCCTCGGTGGAGCTTGCGGCCAACATAGATTCGCTTTCCACCACTGCGGTGTTGGCAGTCGAGTCCACAACTGTCTCAGGTCCCGGGGGTTTTTCTGGCTCAATTGTTGGTTCACCAGAATCACCAGAAGACTCGTCTTTCGCCTCTGTAGCAGGGCCGGATGTAGGATCATCCGCAGAAGTGCCGTCCACCGAGATATCGTTGCCCTCCACCTCGGCAGACTTCGAGGTATCAATATCTTCCTGGTCCAGGGAGCTTTCGACTACTGGCTCGGCTATCTCTTGACTAGACTCAGATGCCTCAACCTCAGCTAAGGAATCAGGTTCTGGCTCGTCTTCAACGGAATCAGGGGTCTGGTCTGGTTGGTCAGTTGATATGGGTTCGATTTCCTCCTTGGAATCTTCAGCGCCATCGGTAGATTCCACTGCTTGAGTTGCATCGGCCAGGTCGTCTGTGGCACCTTCTGCATCTTCTTTGACATGATTAGGGGCTGATATGGGATCGCTATCCACTGCTGACTGCGAGGAGTCAGCTGGACAAGCGTCGTCTTCTTTGGCCCCCTCAACCTGCATCCGATTAGCTGCCACCTATCTCAGGGAATGGGCCCGTTACTTACCGTGCTTGCAGGCTCGTCAGACGTTGGTTCCGGAGTCGATTGGGCCTCATCCTCTTTCTTTTCGACATCAGAAGAGCTGCAGGGAGCCTGTTCTTCTTCATCTGGCTCGGTGGCCTGTGTTCATGTTAGCTTCTCATGTGCCGAGAGAACAGTGGAACATATATCATACCTGGACCTCGAGATGAGAAACATCAAGTGTGACTTCCTTATCTTCAGAACTTGCATCTCCAGGTCCTGCGATTGAAGGTGGGTCTTCACTTGGCGCGGCAGGCTGGGAGTCCTCGATCTATAGTTATGTCAGTCCACAATGTTTCCAGGAGTTATGTGACGTCGGCAAGGATTTCGAGATTTGACTCAATACGAGCATATGTGATCGTCGGATCGAGATATGCTTCGTCACCAGCAAGCTTGCCGAATGAAGTTTGGTACGTACCACTTCAATTGCAGTCGAATCGACATTCTCTCCAGGATTTGAACTTTGTTCTTCGTCATTTATATCAGCAGAAGTTGTCGCCTCCTCTTCTGGCTTCGTCTCCTCAACCTACGAGTGTCAGTTGCCAATATCACAAGAAAAGTACACGATATATGCTTACATCAGGCGCTGAGGATACTTCACTATCCAGTGAGGCTGTTGCTACCTCATCAGTAGGGGCCCACTCTTCTTGACCAGCAGACTCAGAAGCCTCGGGCTCACTGGGCTGAGGCAAAGGCGAGTCGTCCTCCTTCACAAGCTCCGCCTCTTTGTCATCACTTGACAAAGGAGTCTCGGCCTCCTCAGCAGCTGCCTCAGGGACTGTTGTTGCATCATCCGAACCTTTGTTCTCCTCAGTAGACTCCATAGCTGGCTGTTCACCGTCGGACAAAGGTGTATCAACATCTATCGCGGTGGGCTCTTCTTTCGATTCTTCAACCTGAACAAATGTTAGTTTGCAAGATAGATCAATAGGAATATGCAGCGACCAAGCATTCAGATGTGTCATGTGGCAGCAAATTATTAACACTGGTAAGGGGCGGGACAGTGTTACAAAGATTGCTCGTCAAGCGAAGTCGGGCACACGGGCGTAAACACGCCAAATCAAATGTATACTTACTGTTGGAGCTGGGCTATCTTCTTCTGCTAAGGGCGCAGGTATTGACTGATCTTCGGATAGGGGCGGCTCGTGAACCTTGAAAAGTCAGTTTCAGATTTCGGACAATGTCTTGCGCCGAGAATGGCGACACGTGGGTGATATTTCGATAACTACTTACCACTGGCTCTTCTTCCACAGGCTTGGAGCTCTCATCGGCCTAAGGTTTCTATATGTCAGTGCCAGTCGAGTCATAGGAGTCTGCAGGAGGCTGGAAAGTCTGAAGATAGGCCTAGATGTGGGCACGGCAACTTACCACTTCTTCCGTGACCTCAGCAGCAGCTGTAGGTTCATCTTCAGCCTATAAGAGTTAGCTATTAAGCTCGAGAGGGTAGAAATATATGATAGTTTCAGGAGAGTCACGTGCAGCTGCATTGAGATTCAATGCTTGAGATTGCACCAGTACGGAGCAAGATATATAAGAGTCTTTCGTCAACTTACAGGAGCAGGTGTTTCTTCGACAACAGACTGCGGTGCATCGTTGACCTGTCTTTTGTGAGTGAAAGAAACCCCAAGAAAGCCAGTTCCGTAGCAGAAATGCGTCTGATGAGAATCAAGTGACGCAAGAATGACTTACAGGTTCTGAGACGGCCTCTTCTTCTGCAGGGTTAGCAACAGGCTCAATTGGAGCATCTGTAGTATCAGCTGTCTATGATGTTCGTCAGGCATGTACTCCGGAGATTAAAGAAACTTGGATCAGTTGCCCAAGGAAGAAGCCGCTACATACCGATTCCGACTCCGTGGCCAAAGCAGGGGCGTCTTCAGAAGCTGGCGGGCAGGATTCTTCTTCCTTCTGACCATTGTTAGCTAAGTATATAGGGGTATACAGCTACAGCTGGGGCTCTTGACGTACCATAAGCTCTGTATCCGGCACAGACGTTTCCTCCACAGCGAGAGCTGAGCTATCGCCATCCTATAACGAATTAGCTAGAACACATCATTGGACATGGGGCTGTTGACGTATGCTAGTCTTCGAGCAGAGTCGCTAGCTTGGCGGCCAGAGTCTCTGCCCTCGAGTAGAGGAATAGAGGTAAAGCGGCTTACAGATGGGCTGGAATCAACCTGTATGGTCTCTTCAACTGTCGCTGGTGACTCTTCAACCTGGATTGATGATGGTCAGTATGATATGCATATCAGGCGCTGGAAAGATTCATATTATCCTGGGAATGGTGTTCGGTCACATGGTACAACTTACCACTGGCTCTGAGCCAGGCTCCTCTGTTGCTGGGTCAGAAGTGATCACACTTTCCTCCTATGTGAACGTCAGCAGTCTATCTTGGTAAAAGATCTAGGGGAATTGGTGTCCAAGGGTGAGACCTACTGCAGGTACCGGGCCATCTTCAGCAGCGGGTATATCCTCAGTCTTCGTCAAGTCAGACAAATAGTTGATTGCAGAATGCAGTATGGGGAGTATCTAACGTACCAAAGGTTCAACGACTGACAATTCTTCGGCTACTGGAGCTGGCGTGCCCACTTCCTATATCCAAGTCAGCATCTGGAACCTTGAGAGGTAAGTTTTGATCAATGTTAGACTTACCTCGGGAATGGAACTGGGCTCCTCGGCGGTAGGCTCAGTCACACCTTCAGCCTATAAATCGTTAGCGAGGCTTGTATCGTCAAGGCGGATCAGAAATAAATTCGATGGAGACTTACCACAGCGGCCGGGGCCTGCTCTTCTTCCTCTGCAGTGGGAGAATCCTCAATCTAAATACACTTAGCACAGGAAGTTGATTGAAGAGAAAGATGATGGAGACTTGCCGTAGGCTCATGGGAGGGAGTGGGTTCTTCATCTACTTGGACGGGCGTGCCTTCGACCTAGAGACAGTCAGTGGTCTGCGTGTGGGATGAGACAGAGACCTGGAGGTAGGACATCGCTGAGGACCTACCACGGGTGTTGGCTCATTGATTGGGGCTGGCGCGTCCTCAGCCTATCTTATTTAGCAAATAAAAGTAGTGACCATCGGACATAAACCTACGGCAGGACTTTCTGCGGCCGGCGTCTCGTCGACCTACATCAAGTTAGCAACGCTATTGTCTTTAAACCAGGATAAAGCATAGCGAGCATTGATTTAAGACTTACCAAAGGCGCTGGCGTCTCTTCAACAACTGGGGCAGGAGTCTCCTCTACCTGTAAGAACATCAGCACTGTACCAGTGAACCATAAGTGACGCCTGGAAGCTTACCACAGGGTCCGGACTGGTTAGGTCCTCAACAGAAGCAGGAACCTCCTCGACCTAGAAGAGTTTTAGCCAAAAATGGTACACAATCTTAAGCTCACGGTGATGATTGATAGCTGAAATCAGGACTACCACATACCACTGGCTCGTTAATCGAGTCATCCACGGCTGGAGCTAGAGTTTCATCAACCTGATACCTTGTCAGTACACCTGATTGTCACTTGTCTGCTTTAAGATATTAACAGACCACTGGCTCTGGATTAGACTCCACAGCAGGTGTTGCCTCTTCCTTTAGAACGTTAGATAACTATTTAGAACGTTAGATAACTGAGACATATCGGAGCTAGAGAAGCTCACCACAGGCGCCTCGCTAGCAGGCTCGTCTGCACTTGGTAAGGGGTCCGATGGTGTTGAGCCGCCTTCGATAGGACCGTCTTTCGTCTCCTCCAAAGCTGAAGCGGCTTCCGCACTCTGCTCACCATCCGCAGATGGGGCAGGATCCGAAGAAGGTGAAATCTCATCGACGGGACTGGATTCACCCACACCAGGGCTATCCGAAGGCAACTCATCTGATGGCGGAGGTGTCATCTCACTGGCGACAGCTGCAGCTGCACCGACCACAGCTACACCAGCCAAAGCTTTGCCTGCTTTCTCTTTCCCCTTTCCACCCTTCTTATCCTTCTTTCCTTTACCACCCTTCTCTTGCTTGATTTCCTTTACTTCCTTCTCAACAATGGGCTCAGGCTCCCAAGACTTGTCAGCTTTCTTCCCCTTCTTCCCCTTTTTGCCTTTGGGTGTCTCGTCTTCAACTTTGTCGATCTCAATTGACTTCTCAGGCTCGGCGTCCTTGTCGGCTTGTTTCAATTTTTTGTCTTGCTTCTTATCCTTCTTAAATTCCTTTCCTTTCTTTGAGGATTTGGGTAGGTCCTCTTCAAATTTTGCAACTTCAATGATTTCTGGTTCAAGTTCTTTCTCGAGTTGTTTGGCCTTCTTATCCTGCTTCTTATCCTTCTTGGCTTCCTTTTTCGATTGTTTGTTGTTCTTCCCTTTAGGTTTGAACTCAGGAGCAGGTGGAGCCGTATCGTCAGCGAAATGAACGCTGCTGCGACTAGTCGGTCGTGATGCATCGGTTGGACCGGAAACCTCCTTGGTCTCCAAACTTTGTTCCTGAACATCATCATCCCGGGTAGGAGGATCAGGGGCAGCTGGCGGCACTTTGGAAACGTCTTCAGGTCCGTTCTCATTGATCTCCGATGTGACAGGTTGGGATATGCTGGCTTCCCCAGCAATCGGGGTTCCGCCACCTTCGTCATGTTTTGATTGTCCCCCACCATCCATATTGCTCTGACCCTCATTGTCACCGGCAAGCTCAGCAGGTGAGTTGGGACCAGGGCTATCGTCGTAGGACTCGTCTTGTTTTGTTGATTCATCGTCTGAATCGTCTGGGCAACCAAAATTAGCCTTTTCTTTTTGGTCATCCAAGTCCGTTTGAGAACATTGATCCTTGTTCAATGCTTCAATGCATGTGGATATAATATTCCCCGAGAGCATGGATCACCCAGAACACAACTAGAAGGACAATCGACGGATAATTTACCATCTACTTGATATGCAAACGGGCTACCCGCCTGGCACTTCGCGAGCAATGCAAGGTCTTTCTCTGTTCCGGTAAAAACTTGAGGCTCTCCATATCTCGCCTGCTGGACCTCAAATCTTCGAGGAGCTTGGATCTCATACTTCTGAGTTTGAAGTTCAAATTTCTGCGTTTGTACTTCGTATTGTTCCGTCTGAATGGACGACGGGTCATGGACTTGTGTCCTGTAAGGACATACTGTGAAAGGTGATTCTGCCATACTAGAGAGTATACCTCTTCAACAGAGTACCGAAAAGCTTCACACAGAACGTATTGGGTGTCCCTCTTATTCTTCTCTCCCCATGTCAAAAGAATGCTCGGCAATCTGCGGGTACCCAATACCGGGGATTATAAGGTCGAATTATATTTTGCATACACAACGTCGGCCTAAGAAATGTGAATTGGGAGGTTGGGTTGCAATAGAGACAATTTGAGAATTGAGAAGAGATTATCGAGAATCTGAACAGACAATGAAATGCCTATGATGTAGAATAGCAGAAATAGAGGAACAGAGAAAGCGTTACTATTGGCACTCGGCAGAAACAGTGAGAGAGAGGACTCGACATAATCCGACCCACGTTCGACCCGCGGGGACACCCCACGAGAGAATTACTCGATGAGCCAAATGATCAATATCGTGCTCGATATCAATTGGAGCAGAGAAAGGGACTGGCGCCACGTCGCATGCTCTTGCACTGATCGGATGCTGCAGCTGTCGACGATATCGCAACACATCTAATGCGGCCCAACGAAGCCAACACACATTGGGTTACCCGGGCAGGGAGAAAAGCCCTCGACTTGCTGGAATTGAGGGCCAGCATGCAAGCCTGGCTTGCGGGAGCGGGAGTCAAGGACCTCCCTTTCAGAGCCAGGAACCCAGCAGCGAACCAGTAGGAAGCATATCGAGAAATATCCACCCAACAACTGCTTAGCACGATGCAGAGCCATGGTTGTCATGTCCCTCCCTCGCAGCGGGTTGATGCGGTGCGCCGTGCAACGTGTTCGCCTTGTATGCCTCGCTGATAGAAGCCAACGGTGCCCGATCGCGCCATTTCCATTCGCTGGATGAAAGGCAGACCGTGGGTTGCATCGACAGAAGTATTCTTCTAATATTAAGCATCAGTGTGGGGATAGCTGATGACACGGAATAAATCGAAGTCCTAGTGCTGTGTTGTCCCGCGATTTTTTCTTCGTGGCATGGCATGGCATGCCAGCATGCTTCAGGGGTTCATTTAGCGAGCTCATGTCGACACCAGAAAAACACAACCTTTTGAGCCGAAGTTCTGGCGAACTTCTTTCTGTAATTCTTGCAATCTTTGATTATGTAAGATAGTTCGGTGCTATTGAGAGACATAGTACTGTAGTGGGAATATCACGTTTTATCTGTGAAGGAACTGGAGGGCTTGTCGCACCTGCTGCTACTAAAGTCGATATCCTCAGTTTCACTGAACTAGACAGCCGCCGTGAGCCAAGTCAGAACGGAGTGCGATCTGAATTCCAGTGCACTTGGAAGTCTCTCCCTTTCCTCTTCGATCCGAGTTCGACCGAACAGCTTTTCCATAACGACAGTCTTCTTCTGTTAACAATCGACTAGTCAGGATGCCAGCGGAAATATGTTTCAGTAAGAATGGAGCATACTCAAGTTCCAATCAGGAAGGTTCTGATGAGAAGTACTCCGTGTCAGCCTCATTTCGAAAGATCTACCTGCCCGCTTTGTCTAGGCAGGTACATTAGTTCCCGGGTCCTGCAATTGGCGGTGTGTCTCACGTGGCACAGAGGTCTGGACACTGGACATAGCAGATGACGTTGAGGGCACCTCTGGGTCTTGTCCGTGTGAATAGGTATTCTCGTATTGAAAGATGTACAGCAGCAAATCCTAAACGCCGGCTCCAAAGGTGGATCAAGAATCTGAAAAGAGGTAATTGTGGAATCCCAACGCAACCATAACCCCAACCCCTCAGCAGTATGCAGGTCCCGACACAACGTAGATGTCGTGCGGTGGACGAAAGAAAAGCGGTGACTTCGGCGTCGTGAAAATCACATAGCCATCTCGGCTTGTAGCTTCCGAAGTTCTTCCTCTTCGTCTTCCTCCTCCGCATGCACTGGTGCTTTCCCTTTGACTGGAGGTGGTGTGAGTCAGCGAGAGATAGATGGCGAAGGGGCAACTTACTTTCTCCATTCGCTGCTGCGGGTAATCTGTGTACCTCGTCGGACACAGGCACGGTTCCTGTCTTCAACATCTTATTATCAAGTTGTTCTTGCTCCAACTCAGCAAGCTCATCGTCCAACTCCGTCTCGTCGATCGGTTCGCCAATAGGAGCGCTTGTGATAGCTTGAGCGATTTCCTCGCCCAAAGCATGCTGCTCTCTCAGTTTCTCCCTGGAATCAGAAGGTCAGCATTATTTGTTCCGGTTCCCGATAGATTCTTTAATAACATACATTGTCTCGTCAACCTTATCAATATTGAGTTTGCCATGGATTTGTTGCATAGCCTCGCCCGCGCGCTCCATAGCCGCAAGAGTCTCTCTGTTGATATTCGCCGCCTCGATCGAGTATATCTGCTGCTCCAGGGTCGCTACTTGGGCGGTCGTTTGTTCAAGAGTATGCTCATGTTGCTTCTTTCGTCGCAGGGCAGCCTTGGCCGCTGTATAGAAGTATTAGCAACAGTTCGAAATACTTCTCTCGAATCTTTGGGCCAGCTTCAGGTTTATCTTCAAATCTGCCAGTGATCCCAGCACAGGGCGGGGTGACTGCGTACCGTTCTTGTTCGTGCTCACATTCTTCCTAGCAATAGCATCTTGTTCATCCATCTGATTCTGCAGATGCCTCTCCCGCTTCTGCAGCATTTCCAGCTGTGATCGTAGACCAAGGATGGCATTCTTGGGCGTATCCTTTCTCTTCTGGGCACTCTGCCCGCCAAACCAACCCCACACTCCAGACATCTTGTACTATGAGATTTCGCTACCCTTGAAATTCAATATCGACGGACCGCCCAGTCCCGAGAGACGCTCTTAGTTCTTTCTGCTGATGCTCGAACTTGGTAAAGGTTGACAAGGGATCAAGATAGCCCTCTCTGGTCCAGATTCGCTATCTGGAGGTTGGAGGTAGTGGGGCAGTCTGATCGTTGGACAAAGAGGCTTCGCACAGTGTGGAGAAAATAGTGCGACTGCGAGGCTTCGTATATGAAGTATCGAGGGTTGAGTAGATTATCAGGTGGTTCGTGACGCGGACTTAGGTGCAATATCTTGTCTTGTTCTCGTTGCCTGTATTGTGAATGACCAGAGATTCGACGATGACGAGCTAGCGCCAGGCCACCAATCGCTGATTGAGGCCTAGCGCACTTCTTGGCACGTGGTCGGTAGATCGTGACTTCATCCCGCTCTATGCATATTCAGTATGATCTTGAATAGCTTCACGTTGTCAAATTCGACAATCAATGAGACGAAAGTATCAGATCCTGTCCCAAAATGGCTGGCGTTCACAATGGGCCAGTCCCGACAAGATTGACTCTACTTTCTGCCCTAGGATCACATTCTCCTGGTTCTAAAGTTCGCTTCCTGGGATGGTGAGCATTTCTTTGTTTATCAAAAGCTCTGTTTATTCTTATGCATTTCACATGGTGTCAATGGCGACGTGGATTGGGACTCCATATCTCAGTGGTGTCTTGACAATAAGGGCCAGTCCGTCATCCTGACAACTCCGCAAGTCTAGTGTGACGCTACATTGTCTCTGTCATCCACGATTTCTCTGTATTTCCACTATCTCAATATCGGTCTTATTTATGTGCGGTTTTGTTAAGCTCATTTTTCTAGTGTTACAAATTATTCTACAAAAGAAGCAACGCTTACTCTGGAACACAACCACCCACCAGGAACTGCGTTGAAAGCCCAAGTGGATGTCAAGCTTCTCATTACTACCTTGAAGTCAAATGAGACTCATATTGGAGAATGGGTCAATGTGATGGGCTATATCACAGGTGGGCAAAAGGAGAAAGTAAACGACGAAGAAAAGGTCCAGATTGGTGTCCAGGCATTGGTGTTATGGTCTGCCGGACCGTTCAGCCTTGCAGGGTATGAAAAGAGTCTTGATGAGAAGGCGGCCGATGAGCAAACAGCACTGGAGGGAGCTTGAAAATCGCTGGAACGATGTCAAACCGCGGGATTTAATTATCCACATAATGCCAGGAGACGACGGGAAAGTGGCACGATCACAACCAACAACATCTTTCTCTTCTGCGATGGATCCTTCATGAGCAACCTGGCCACTCTTGGCTCCTCCAAATTTGGAAATCCTCAAGACTTGCGCTCTAGTATCCGGCTCCACATTTCCCAGCCTTCTCGTCTTTCACCAGAGATAGTGGCTCGCTGCAATTGACACCTTTCACGGATCCCGCGCCTTTCCACCATATTTGATACCCGTTGTAAGGGCCTTGCTTCACCATGTCTTCTGTCTGACAAGCCACAAATTTGTTCAGGCCATTAAAAGTCTACTTGCCGTCCCCATCGAAGCCAAATCCGACCGCGCTGGCCTCTTCCGGGACGTAGTGACCATGTGCAGTAGTGAATTGCACTGGTGCGGTGTTATTTGGGAAGACGTAGGGGTTTTGCCGTCCCTAGACGACGAGAACGTCGGCTTTTGTTCCATTTGAGCCATTTCAAAGAACAATATAGTATCTTAACGATGGACCGAAATTGCGAGGCGGCTCGAAGAAGGATGGGCATCCTCGATGCATGCAAGTACGCTCAAGCATACAGCGGATGTCCCTGAATATCTCTCATCATAGCTCGTGGTCCGCAGCCCTGATCGAAGCAATACGTAAGGGCGACGAACGCTAGGTGTGCGTGTTAGAGCTACTATCATAGATCTTCCAAGTGCTTGCAATGGGTGTTTGGTGCCATGACGTGAATGACAACTGGCTTCCGACTATGGGACAGAAGGGCTCTGAGCTTTGCCTGTATTTGGTATACCCGACCCAGAGGGTTTCTGATATGGTCAGTGTATATCACTACAATCTAAGGACGATCAAAGTACTGACCAGTGGCAAAAGAGACTTCGGACTCTAAGATGTTCAGCAGTGGGGGATATGGCCAGACGTGGAACTGATACGTGTCGAAAGCCTGGGAGTTTGCCGTCACTGTCATCGGAATGATGACACCGAAAAGTGAAGGATACATCTTCATGTTGGTGTAACTCGTAGACCAGACAGTTTCCTTTGGTCAGCCAGCTTTCACATCATACTGTCCTGTTATATACACTTCAGGGGATCATCAATTTGTGCTACGTGCCTCTCGATGGCAATCACAAGGACTTTCGTGTTTGACAAGAAGCAACTTCCCTCCCGTGCACCGCATTGGCAAGATCTTGTGGATGACTACTTCAAGTGCAAACCTGACCCGAGGTCGAGTCGTAAGAAACACGCGCATGGCATCTGGATAATCAGTTCGAATACTCGATCACTTCTATCTCTTTCCGGACTGTCAATTGCTCTGTTTCCCTATCGATCAAGCTCAGAGTCGTCCATATGAAGATGCTTACCATCGTTTGTGGTCGTTGCAGGCCTTTCCCCGCATGTCATTATCCTAGCTTTCTTAACCTCTCCGCCTTTTCACCTCGCACAACTCGTCCTCAACAGTTTCACAAAGGTGTCAAATCACAAGATTTCCTGTATCTCGATTCTACGGAGTTGAAGCACGAGGCTCTCGGAAGTGGCGTTCGGGCAGCCTAGAATGCGATGCCCATTTCTTGCCACAGCCCTGCATCGTCAGGAGTTTTGCCTTGCCCAGAAGCGGAGCCTCGCCAACGACAACTATCAACGACAGCCCAATACCGAGAAACATATCTCAGCCGCACTGCGATGTTGAGACTCTGCCAGGCTTTGTGATTGCCCATTCACCGTCGATCTACAGCAGGGTATGTTGAATGGCACTGGGCTGTTTTGCCCTTCGTGACATGCACAAGGTCTAACAAGATTCTACACCTCACAGCTTCATGGCTACAACATAGAATTTGACAACTGAGTTGGGATTTCTAGAAGGTATACACAACGGGGATCGAACACTAATTAATTACCAGCAGCAGAATATCAAACCCACGCTATGCAACAAATTCTCGCAGGCAGTCACAGGGCGGACTCCTCCCCTTCACGGTCCTTTCCCTCTTCATCGTGGCTGTCAATCTATCTCTGTTGCAAGTTGCAACAGACCAGCGCAGACACGGTTTCCTCCGAAGTCCAGACTATCCTTGATCTCCGTTACGTCTTCATGGAGGAAGAATCGGCTTCTCTCGTTCACCGTTCACCATCTGCTGTCGCGTCGATCATTGCTGTCGTAGCTTCGCTCGTCTGACCGTCTTCGCCCTGATCCTGACCCCGAACCTTCTCCCCTGTCTCGTTCACCTGAGTGCCGACGACTTCGAGTCGAGTCGGCGTGTCTAGATCCGCGTGATACCACAACGGGCTTATGTAGTGGTCGCTTGAGCTGCTTGTCTGATTCCTTCTTGGTTCGAGCTGCTGCTTGTTTGTCCCAAATCTCCTTGGATTTGCGACAAATATCATCTATTTGCTCCTGAATCCAGTCAATGCCATTGTTTTGGGATACAGTATGGTGGAGGCTTCATGCTTACATCGGTCAAGCATTCACCGGGAGTCGTGATGAGGAATCCGTCTTCACCCTAGGGTTTATGTTAGCCCCCCTCAAGCAATCGAGAAGAGGATACCGGTATCAAATACATCTTGAGTATATGCCCGCACGGTCGACTCAGGGCCCAGATAATACTGAATTTCCGCGGTGATCACTTTTTTGTTGATGTCGACATGGGGTATCCAATATCGATTCTTCTCCGAGGAAGACATGCTTCGCAATATAGGTGGATGAACGACAGCTAATTCTACAAGATCATGAGACTAGTACCTAACGTTTCAAGGATGTAAATGATGTATGGATCTTGGAAGCTCCTGTTCCCACTGGTGAGGTCGCTTCGAAGATCTTTATATGACAGTCCCCGGCAACAGTGGCAACGACATTGGTGCTAGGCATAGAGTCAGCCATGCTTCATGCAAGTGTCGAGAGGCTTCTTTCAAGCGCCCTCGTGTTCTTCGAAATGAGATTCGGCTTGATCCACGTATGCACTATTTACAACTCCCTGCAACAGGTGCTTGTTGTGGCATCTTGAGTGCAGCTCGCCCCGGCGAGGCGAACGAACGAGCGCTTATGATTGGTTCTCAACGCCCCAAGAGGTCAACACTAACAGCCATTGATATCCGTTGCTTCATGACCTCGATATCGAGACTGCAGCCGCATTCCATTCAAGAGTGTTCCATAAGAGCGGTGAAACGCTGTCACTGCAGAAACGCAGCTGCAGTATGCATTTGAGATCAAGTGTTGACCAAATGGTTCATTAGAATTCGGGCAAATTTATTCATGCGCTTCACCTGTTAAAATACCAACTGGCTCTAGAACCCTTGGTCTGGAAGCTAGTAATAGACTTGAGCACTTGTCTGGACTCTGACCGACGATCTCCTCGTCTGGTGTCGCCTCGTTCAGTCGGAGCTTCTCAATGGACCGCAAGTTTTCTGGTTTCGCGAGTGTGCTACATATATCCCAGATCACCCAGCCCAAGAACAACTTTAGTTTTAGGATCGACATATGAACAGATACCTTCTCCTATGCTCTTACAAGATCTTCGCCAAAGGATACAGAAGAGTATTCCCAAGCGCTTTAACAAGGACCCTCTTCCCAGCCAACCCCGTGCAGGAGTCTCTCTATCTCCATACTCAGTTACCATCCGACTGCGTTCGCCTCAAAATCGAATCTGCCGAGCATCTTCGACTAGTCAGTTCCCAAGTCAGGAGCACAGTCTCACCACGATCAGGCCAGAATGGCCATGAGATCGACACCGACTACAGAGAGATTCACCAAAGGGCAGTCATCTATCGAGTAGGCTTCACTTTCTACCTGCCATCAAGAATGTAGACAACCAAATTACGGGGAATAATCACCCGGGAGACAACCTGGCTATCAAACCCTGGTATCACATTGGAAATCAGAAAACTTTCGAACGACCTTTCAGTTCCGTCAAGACCATTCGTGCATATCACCAGGGCTTTTCCTAGTTCTGAGCAAGCATTGGGTTCTCCAGGGTTGCCCTACGAGTAGAAGTTCCGGCTTTGCTTATTCAAAAACCAAAGGTCTCCTGGGGCCGAGGAGCGGAAGCACAGGGAAAGCCGCTCTGCACACGACGATGGACTTCTAGGCAGTCATGTCTAGTCCTGTGCCTACATCTGGCCTTCGCTGTCGGTCTGGCTATCCCAGAGTTTCTATTCCAAAGGGCAAAACATCTGTCACCAGCTATACATGAGGGATTTCAGCAAAATTTTCGTGGCACATGGCCCGAGAGAAGTGTGGCGTAAGGCTGCAAACGCCTCCACCCACACTTTCGGGACAAAACGATATTGAAGAGATTGGCAATGAAAATTGCATTCCGACAGAGCCGCTCATCTTGTGATTACGGCCTTCCCACTGCCGTGTAGTCGGGCGTATGTCTCATCTCAGATGTGGCGGACAATACCTCAGTCTTGAGAAGCGCCTGGAAGTGTAAAACGCTGGACGGGAAATCCTCCATAAACAGACATCAGCTCCAAAAACTTCGAGAGGAATGTATCTTGAGTGCCACATACCGTGCGTTTACCTCGAAAGCAGGGCGACAGTAATCATAGTTCAGTCGCTCTGTGTATCATCGGCGTTGGAGACATGTACACGCCGGAGCCGAAAGCAATATTCTGAAAGTTCAGAGGGACATTACAAACACACCGGTCGGCGACCGAAAGCTTGGGGACATCGTTGGATTTGCCAAGAAGATTCGGCGGCGAGGTCAATTCTAATCCATACGCCCGGGAGAGGTAACGAAGCGAATTCCTTACGCTTCTCGAAACCGAAGACGTCTAGGACCCCAGGCTTTTCGCAACATTGCTTAATCCACAGTCGTGCTTAGTACTATGGCTTCGGCATTGCCACCAGGAAATCTGCATATTATTAGCTCAGTCCGAGGAGGGACAGGTGTGTATGGAATTCTGACGAGGATTTTCAGCTCCACAGAGCAGCTGTGAAAATACCACCCACCGGTGAACTTCTAGGTGCATTTGTGAACGTTGGATTCCGTTGCTATTGATGCTTGTCATCTCCAGCACCGTAGCCATCGAGCATAATTACTATTGGAGCAACGTCCTCTGGGCTGACCAGCGCAGCTCAGTGAGAAGAACGGTCTAAATCGTGTCAACTGTGTCTTCTATAAGACTGAGGGGGCCAGCATTGACAACAAGAAGTACCCTCACACCAATGAAGTCTCCGTTTGACTAACTCTACATCTGCAAGCCCTGGCCGATTGTCGTCTTTCGCAGAGTCGCAGATACGAGAGGCATCCCCAATGAAAGGGCGACCCTATGATATGTATGTCGGAAGCCCTACACATTGACTCGTTACCGCCAAATCAACAATAAGGGCAATAGGAAGGGCAATTGTCTCCCCATACCACCATACACGTTGAGGAGAAAGGACAAAGAAAGGCAAGCAAGCGAACGGCACAACGAAAACAAGAGTCCAATCCGCGATTAACGCGAATCCCAACACCCCACAACAGCAGATTTCAGGAACAGCGAGTGGCACAGAGTTCCGATACTAGTAAAGAGGCATACTTATCATGCTGCACAATTCCGGTTTCGGACCGCGCCGCCGTTCGATACAACGAACGTCTGCAGGCACACTTGCGCATGACTTTCTGGAAGTTAGAGACTTGGCATGACCGAAACGATACACGGTGAACGCGAGGGGGAGGAGAAAACAAGAAGCAATATTTTGGAGAACATGTATTCCTAGCGATACTGGCTAGTAGAATACTATGTGCATATCCATAATTACAGATTGGCGTGAACAAAATCCTCCAGATACCAGATGTACCCCGCCCGCCTAAGTCCGGCATAGCAATGCGCGCCACGGGATTGTAACGCCTTTTGGTAACCAAATGCAAATGCTTTGATCGATAATGCCATCCTGGCCCATCCCATCTCCATTTTGACGCCAACCGAAAAGCCCCCCTTGAATGCAAATATCCCTCTGCCTATCCGTACCCGATCAAAAACGCCATAATCATGATTTCGTGACTTCGTTCTTCGAAGCATGTCCCAACCTAGGAGTTCGTCTCTGTCGTCTGTGGCCTAGGTGGTGATGGCCCAGCTACTGGCTCACTTTTCACCTGCACCAAATCGTCTACAACCTCCTTCTTCGGACCCTCAACCTGACCTGACTCGCTTGAGCGCATCGGCGTGTTGGCTCCATTCGAGGAGGGCCCATTAGATGGTGCTTTTGTAGATGGAGAGCCATTCGCGAGATTTGCAGGAGGTGCAGGTGAGCCAAGAGGAGTATGCTGCCGCAATGGTGCATTGGAACTATTCGAATTGGATCTTGCCATATTGTTCATTGGCGGTCTGGGCACATGAGGACCACTGGAACGATTCTGGTTCTGTGTGAAAGTGGGCCGCATGATCGTAGGGTTCGGCTTTGCTGATCCAGTCGATCTTGCAGGCGGTTGGGGTTGAGCTGCGCTTTCTTGTGTCCCGCCGTGATTCGCTTGTTGGAATGAGGACTTTTGGATTTGAGATGCAGGTGGAGGCGATCTCTGATCAGTCTGTGAACTAGAAGCAACAGTTCGTGGAAGAAGACCGATTTTCTTGAGCATTTCCCGCAAAACGTCTACAATTTTAGCCTCTTCCTTGAAACCAGGTACATCGTCACTCTTGTGTCCAAGAACCTTGCTGACCGCGCTGTCTAGTGTCTCCATGCCATTGGGCTTATTAACCATTTCATTGGCTAGAGCACTCCTGAACGACTCGACGGCCTTCAAGATCTTCTCATTCACCACAGGTGAGGGTGCGCTCGAGCTCGTCTGTTGTACATCCTGAGGCTGGGTTTCAGGAGGTGCTGGCTGCTGTGTCTGCGGCTGTGGCGGCGGTTGGAACGACTGAGAGCTTGGCGGTGCTGGCCTCTGCTGCGATTGAGATTGTTGTGGCTGCTGCGGAGGGAATGATTGAGAAAATTGCTGTGATTGGGCGTAATGAGGATACT
The DNA here is from genome assembly GCA_017365405.1 of Cadophora malorum. Classification (NCBI taxonomy): domain Eukaryota; kingdom Fungi; phylum Ascomycota; class Leotiomycetes; order Helotiales; family Ploettnerulaceae; genus Cadophora; species Cadophora malorum. Next base: position 39,911 of record JAFJYH010000147.1, on the reverse strand, counting down.
GCGGCTGCTGTGAATACTGATAACCAGCTTGAGGTGCTACCCCAGGTGAGCCTGGCCCTTGAGCATGTTGATTCGGTATGGGTTGAACGTTTAGGAGGCTTAACTGGTCAGCCGAGGGTGTTGATTTACCTGAAGGAGTGGGTGGAGTTGTCGAAGGTACTGTCTGCTTCGCTTCGCCGACGGCTTGTGCTGTAGATGAATGAGTCGCTTGACGTGCTTGCGCACTCACTTGGCTTGTTTGAGTGCCTGGTTGAGCCGTTTGGGCGTCCATTTGAGTTGTCGAAGAACCAGGCTGACCCGTGGAAGAAGGAGCCTGACTTGGGGGGGGGCCTGGTTGAGCTGTCGAAGGTGCACTCGAAGCGGCAGGTTTGGGACCGTAAGGGGAGCTGTAAGAGGTGGGGGCTTGAGGGGCCAGTGCAGGAGGAATTGTCAATGTAGGTTGATTGATCATAGGAGGCTGAAGCCCTGGCTGGTAGAGCCCGTTCATGAGCGGCTGGTGCCCCATATGACCCATATAAGGTTGCGGCTGACCAGGCGGCCGATAATTTGGAGGAATTTGATGTTGCATGTGGTATCCTTGAGGTGGCATCATCATTCCAGGAGGAGGATACCCTTGCATTGAATACCCATGAGGCAAGCCTGGATATATTGGTTGCATGTGTCCAGGAGGATATTGAGGTGGTGGAGAAGCTTTCTTCTTTTTCTCCTTCTCGAACGTAGCACCCTCCTTGATAGCCCATTTCCATCCTTTGCCGTCACGTTCCACCTTCTCAAAACCCTCGTTCTGTCCCAAGTTGTGGCGAACACTACTCTGCCATCCGACCGTGGCTACCTTCAGGACGAAGTATGGATACTTCCGTTGAATGGCCCTGTAAATTTGTGGTAACGACATTTGCTTGTGCGTTGACTCTGAGAGTGCCTCGTAGATGAGTTGGACATAGTTGCAAGATGGCTTAGCCAGCTGTTCTTCCGTAAGCTCAGCTTCATTGTAGGTTGGTGTTGGCGATCGAGGAGATCTCGGTGGTTTCTGCTCCTTGGAATCTTTTTCACCATCACCACCCTCGCCATCGGCTTTCGCTTCTCCATCTTTAGGTTCCTTGGGTTTTCTCTTGGTGTACTTGCGTTTCTCCCTTGGCTCTGGGGGCGTGTCTGGTCTCGGATGCTTGCGTGGACGGCCAACCTTCCTCTTCTCACCACCTTCAGGACCAGACTTGTTGCTAGTTTCTGCATTCGGCTGACTGCCAGGCTCCGTCTTGATTCCTTTCTTCGCCGATTTGCTCTCCTTGCCCTCCTTACCCTCTTTGATGTCCTTATTCTCGTTATTCTCTTTACTGTCCCTGCCATCCTTGCCATCTTGACCCCCTTTGCCCCCTTTGCCCCCTTTACCCCCTTTGGCTTCTTTGACTTCTTTGGCGACTTTCTCCTCCTTCTTCGTGGTCTTCTTAGTCTCTTTCTCGACAGCCTCCTGTGCAAGTCGCGCTGCTTTTTCTTCTCTTTGCTGCCGCTTGGAAATTCCATTCTTTGGCGGTCTACCCACCCCACGTTTCTTGGGCTCGGGAGTTTGTGGTAGGGATATGGGCTCGGGTTCAGGCCTCAAGTCATCGGGATCATATCCCCTTCCGTCTTCTTGTTCGTCTTCCTGGTCCTGTTCTGCATCCAGCTGTTCATCTTCATCTGACTCATCATCATCGCTGAACAACCGCGGTTGACCAATTAGCTCATCATCGTCATCATCGTCTTCACTGGCTTCACCATCTTGATCATGCCGTTCTTCGCCATACTCATCAGAGTCACTTTCATCGCCCATGTCCAGATTTTGCCGCTCGTTCTTGAATTCTAAGCTCATCTCCTTACCAGCAATAACGTAACTTAGCCGTTCGTCATCTGCGAATTGACGGGCGTCCGCCGCGGTCCCGACAGCTTCCTCGTCAGACATTTCGGCCTCCTCAGCACCTGTTTTACCAATCGGGATGTGCTCCGGGAGTCTGAACAACAGTTCTACCGCGCCGATTTGTAGATGACAGCCATTTGTAAGTTCGAAGGTCTCGTGTTGGTGTTTGAGATCATCTTCCACAAAGCATCCGTTTCTCCCCATGACCTTACCCTCCCAAAGATTCTTGTCAAAATTGAATGCTATCAGTAGGTGTTCTCGTGAAATAGCTTTCCAATCTTGTTCTTTCGCTGGGTAGGGAGGGTGGATGTACAGCGTAACCATCTTATGAGGAGATGGTTGATGATCCTCAATGTTAAGTTTGGCAGGACGTTCGGAGTCTGAGTATTGAGATATATCCACGGGTGGAGCCATAGAGGGTCTTCTGGATCGTGGATGTGAAGATGAGCCTGAAGATCCTGACTTCTTGATACGCTTGTTTGGCCCACTGGAACTTCGAGCTTTCCGTTTTCGCTTTCGGTCGTGCCCTTCCTCAAGCTCATCATCGTCGAAACCTCTGACGAAACCCCCCTTTTCACTATAAGCCCCTGCTGGCCTTGGCTTGGTTGTCGAGATTTGTACTGTATTTGCGTCCCTCTTCGACTGAACTTTCTGTAGGCGCAAATCTCTCCCAATCATGAGGACATATGCGTTCAAATAGAAACTCCCGTCGTCGAAATCAATCCTTGCGAAACCTTGGACTTTCTGTTCTGGCTCGACTTGTTCGACAAAAGGGGGGTTGAAATAAGGAGGATTGTGAAAGTTGTCCCCGAACCCCATTGGGGCTGGCATAGGCGCCATTGCGCCATAGACGCCTGGCAATTCCATGTCCATCTGTCCATCATGAGGAATACTAGCATGCGCTGCCAGTTCTAGGTCTTGTGAAGGGCCCGGTATCTGAGGCAAATTCATGAGTTCTGGAAGGAATCGTTGCTGCTCACTCATCTGCCCCAAGGCTTCTGGATCAGATATCATGACCGCAATGTTCTTAAGGGCAGGATCATCCACGTCTGGATCGATCTCTGGGATTGCTGGTGTCGGGGCTTGTTCGAGGTCCGGAATAGCAATTTCCATTTGCGCTCCCTGCGGTCCATTTGCTTCTGCCGCTGCCGCTGCCTCTACCGTTCCCTCCATAGTATTCGCAGCGGCCTGCCCTTCCATCCCCTCCATTTGTATGTCCTCCTGAGGCGGCGTTTTCTCTCTTTCGGGCGAGACTTGTTGCGCACCTTCAGTTACATCCTGGGATCGTGCGACAGCGGTGAGTTCGTTGCTGTTGCTGTTGCTGTTGCTGTCGCTGTCCTGCGGATCGTCGAAATTCGCAGTTGCGACCGGTTCAACATTGGGGGTGGCATTTGAAGTCATCATTGTCGTCCGCTGAGAAGGCGACAATTCATCCAAACGCAGGTGCACTACCACGGAAGTAGTGTGGCCAGGCAAGTATCCCTCGCAGTCGAGGAAACTGGGATCAGTGCTGAACATATGCGATCTACTGGTGTCGCTGAAGAAGTCTTGGAGTTGGACGCCCCGGATGGGATTGTCGTTCACGTGACCATCAGTCCCCCCATCCAGCTGCAGAAGCCGATGGCCAGGACTCCAATCTCGATCCATCTTGTCCAGCGTAGGCTTTCAATTGAGGAAAGGGAATTTGTTTGTTTCTTTGGATCGAAGCGATGCGACTTGTTTTTGTACGTGTGTGGACAAATCTAGGACATAGTTTGGCACACAAAAGCCGTATGAAGGCTGTCTGTATGAGCATATGTCATTCTGAAAGTTTTCAAGCGATAGAAGTCTAAGACCTTCAGTGAAGCAGCTTTCCATGGATCAGAACCTCCCAAAAAGATGGTTTTGGGGGAATCTAGCCAATTAATCGAGACCGGCTCCCAGGCTAGTTTCATCTACGATGTCGGTATCTTCTTCCAGCATATTTGTTTCTCCTCAGCTGTTTTTGTTCGTTTAGAAACTTCAAAATAAACATATCTGCAGCGCCAGCAATATTCGAATGTAGTCTCTATCAAGCTATCTCCTTTGCGCAGAATGTCTTGGCAATATTGCAAGAAAATTCTGTACATCCGAGGTTTTCCACAAGTGCGATGCTATGTCTTTAGTTGCTTTATTAACATCGGATTTTACCATCTGGTGCTCCAGAAGTTCTACTTTACGTCACCCTTTTTGGTGCTCTGTTGAGAGTAGTTCGGGCACGCATTCATGGTCGAAGGAGTCATAATCAAGTCGGCTCCCAGTCTGTCTCTTCTGGTCTACGACGCTTCAATCCTCCGTTCCTTTTACTGCTATCTTGGAGTTTACATAGCTGGCCGGTGCTCCTCTTCCAATTCCGTGGGTCTGCATACAATGCGGAAGAGACCAAAACCCGTGTCACTGTAAAGTTGTAGGACCAACTCTTGGTTTCTTCACCGCAGTTGTGCTTGCCGTAAGTCACCAATAAGTATCACGTTCTCTCTGTGTACCAAGAAGACTGATATGACCCTCAGGTTGTATGCTGGCCCGCGTCACTATTCTGTGGATGCTGAGCAAGTGAACCTGGGAAGAAGTAAGCCTGTCCCATCTTCACCATCACTCCATTTTAACATCCGACCTGAGCAACTCACTAACCATGCTCTAGAATGCTTGGAGCACCGGTCGAGATTAGCAGGAAAGTCTCGAACTCTATAACCATTTGATACGGTGAAAACCGGAAAGTGATGACGGAAGGAGAAAATTCGTTCTTTCTGGCTGCGGAGTCCTATGAGGTACCGGCGGCACGCCGACATGACAATGTACCGGTAGTCGGCTCATTCAATGTATCCCACTGCCATGAAACAGGATGTCCAGACTCAACCTAATACGTTATACTTACACTGTCACATGGACTAAGGAGCTGAAATATGTTTTTGTGTCAAACAAGACACTGATAAGCCTAAGATCAGGCAGGAAAGAACAACACTTGCGACTTCTCCGAGCTTTGCAGATCTATAAAATCCCAACCACCATCAGCCCCTCATGGGCCTTCAAGTCAGACGGTGGAAATGTGACTTTCACCCAGACACGAAACTGGAACATGAGGTTCTCGAACACAAAATCACGTGGTCGGCTACTTGTTTACCAACATCTTCGTAGAAAGGAGAATGGAAGAGGGCTTCAGAAACTTCAGGCACGAGATTAGCATGAAATTCTTGTTCTCGGGAGCAAGGGATCTCTGAAGGGTTTAAATCGCGCTTGCCTGGCTACGATTGGGTCCAACCAAGGAATTATAGTCACCTTCGGAAACAACTTATGGGCATCATACAATGCGGTAGATAATATCAAGGCTGTAATTCTAATGAATACATGCGGCCATCATGATAGCGTGCAGCGCAGTCGTTTTCCGTGTATATTCTCCTACAAAGTATAAACGCCAAGTCTATGCAGTCTAATGGTCTGTCGCAGTCACCACTCATTTATCCTTGAACTCCTGCGAAAAGATCTTCTGCCAAACCTCCAACCACTTTTGCTGTTGTCCTGTGAGCTGCTTCCCGGGACTCTTGAACGATCTCGTCAAGATATCTCGCAGCTTGGATCTCAGCGTCTTGATTACGAGCATTGTCTTCCAATCAGACACGGCAAATCGTGCTCGGTTTCCATCGAGGATGAAAACTCCAGCATACATCTGACCTCAAGTTAGTTACTTTTCGCATGGCTGGAGGCCTACGCCAAGGACCTACATCACATCGAACGTCGCCACAAAGAAGAGCAATGGCAAACTCTTCTACTCCAGTTGTCTCATGAGCGTTGTAGAATCTGAATCGAGTCAACGCAGTGTTCGGACATAAATCGAGATACACTTACTGCTTGTTTTGCATAATGTGGTAATACGACAACCACTTCAACTCGTGATGACCCTTATTGACCGAGGATGGATGAAGACTAATAGACTGATTGTTCGCAACATTTCGGAAACCTCTTCCATCTCGGATAAGTAGCTTCGGATAGAAACTCCACGCAATGACAGAGCTGGTCACAATGTCATTATCGCTATTGACGTTCGCTCGCTGGGGTATTTCGAAGAATTGCCGGCGTTTGCTAGAGTAGCGGGTTCTGTACTGTTAGTCAAGGTCCGTAGTCGAGACACTTTCAAATACCTATTCAGAGCCGCACGTTCCTCCCCAGTCAAGGGTAGAAAACCCGAATCGACGAGGCAGACCACAAGTTGACCTTTGAGATCTTCAATATTCAACAATGTTTGTTGACTGAGAAAGTTCTTTCTGCAAAATTGGTAATCCGAATTTCCAGTTACACAAACTCGTTTCCAAGCCAGGTAAGCATTATAGACGGTGAGGAGATCCGAGTCGCCTCTCCGAAATGCAAGTCGAACAGTGTCTGCTTGAGCTCGTGCACCAAAGGGAGCTGAAAATGGAGACTTTGAGGACAAAATTGCTGCGATGGTGATGGATGCGTCCAAGCATTTGAAAATGCTGCCAAGAAGTACGAGCTTGCCGAGAAAGACGTCCAGTGGCAGCCGTGCGAGCTGAATGCCGAGAGGAGTTAGATCTTCACCTGGTGTCAAGGCTCTGACATCTATGAGAGCATCGACTGCACGGCGAATATTCTTAGATGACGGAGCATCTAGAGCCTGACTCAATGTCTCCTCGATACCGCCGAGCTTGCAAATTTTGACACGAATAGCAAGATCTTGAAGCGAGAGGCGGAGAAGCTCGGGGGTTTGTTGATCCGACATCTTCACGAGCATAGGTTAGCAGTGTACGCAGTACCATCGAAATTTATGTTGAGAAATATGCCTTACCAATTCATCGTGCCGGTGCTTGGTGAAAAGATGAAAGCACAAGCCTTCCTGAACTCTTCCAGCTCGCCCTCTTCGTTGCTTGGCATTTGCCTTGCTAATGAATGTCTCTAAAAGTCTTGAAAGCTGCTTTCTTTCATCGAATCTATCATAAAGTAAGTAAGTAAGATTCAGTTGACTTTTGATAGGGTTAATTACCTCATCTCTCGGTGTTTGCCGGTATCGACGACACACGTAACATCAGGTATTGTGATACCAGTCTCTGCGATATTCGTGGCGAGAACAATCTTTCTTGTTCCTGGTGGGGGTACGAGGAAGGCAGCCTCTTGGTCTTCGCTGGCGATCGTCGAATGAAGTGGATAAACATACCAATTCGTAGAGAACACGGGATGTCCAGCCAACATATCATTAAGCTGGCGAATCTCACCGATTCCAGGAAGAAAGACTAGAATAGCTTTACTAAACATTTGCAGGTGATCGTCCACAGCAATCTTTGCAAGAAGCTGTGTGACTAGTTCGAAATCGATCTGGTACTCATCGAGCTGGGCAATCGTGTTCTTGGTCCTACCACTATAACCACGAAGAGCCTTGGTATTCTCAATTTTAGTTGCTTCAGTAAGACCGGCCTCGGCAGGCTCGGTTTCATCATCATCGAGATCCTTGAACTTTTCTTGGTAGGTACTATCCAATGTGTAGCCAGTCAATTCCACAGCGTCTTCAAGATATTTGACTGTAACAGGAAAGGTGCGACCGGGAACAGTGAGCACTGGAGCGCCATCTAAATACTTGGAAAAGCGTTCAGCATCAACGGTGGCAGACATCAGAACAACCTTGAGATCTCTTCTGCGAGCCATAAGTTTTCTTAATACGATTAACAGAAAGTCACTGTCAATCGTTCGCTCGTGAACTTCATCGAGGACAATGTGTGTGATGTCCTTAAGATCGTTAGAACCTTCGAGCATCCTCATCACAATACCTGTTGTCGCATAGACAAGGCGTGTTTCCTTGGAAGTGTTTGACTCGAGGCGGATCGCGTAGCCAACCAGAGACCGTGAAGTGCCGAGATCGTTCTTACGTTCCCCAAGCTCTTCGCTGACACGCCGAGCTAGTGAGATAGCTGATATACGGCGAGGCTCCGTACAGTAGATCTTACACGGTTTGCCTTGGGAAAGCTGGTGTTCAAGAATGAATGAGGGAACCTGTGTACTCTTACCGCATCCTGTTTCTCCGCAGACGATGACAACTTGATGTTGATCAATGGCTGAAAGGACTTCATTCTTGAAACCCCACATTGGAAGTTGCATGCGAGAATTCTAAATGCACGTGAGAAGGGTCAAATACTCGGATCAGATGGACTAACCAGCATCATTTGATAGCTCGGAGTATTAAACTTGTCGTACCAGATTCGTTGATAAGCCTGAGGATCAAGTAGGCCCTTGTTAACCTTGTCTGGGCCAGACTCGTCACCGTTGTCGGGAGCTCGCGCAGGGTTTCGATTTCTGAAAGCGCCCTGTATGAGGACGCCGTCCTCAAGTTCCTGGTCTCTCTTATCGCGGACCATATCCCGGAAGACACGGATACACGTACGATCCGCTTCGTCGGCCTTCTCCTTCTTCGCCTCTGCGAATTCCGTCCATAGATCCCTCCACGCAGGAGGCAAACGTAGAAAGACCTTATCTTCTTTTGCTGAAGAGCTGAATAATAAGAATAGTGCAACAGTAGCGATGTAAGCCTCTGACTGCTTAGAATCAGGGGTTGAGACAGAAATCATGGTAAAGATCTGTGATTTTGGCGACGATATGCAATCAATCTGCACTGGCGGCGTCAATAATGGAATGTCTTGTGCTTTCGACCACATGATGCGCAGCGAGTGCCGGTTTGAGAAGCTTGAATCGGAAATAAGAGTGAAGCTCAATTTTACAGATGAGTCTCTGCACATTTGGTCAGTATTTCGGACGGCGCATGATATCATGTTTGTATCAGCATATGTAGTTAAAGATTGACATACCGAGCACGGCAAGCTTCCTCGAGGACTCTAGTGGGGTTGATACCAGACCACTTTCCAAATTCCCGAATCGTAACCTTCACACCATTGAGGCCAGTAACGACAGTACTGCTTTTGCCAGTTACGGGGTCAATCTCGTTAACCGGTAAGCTCGCAAACAAGTCTGCCAAAGCACCGTCGTCATCGCTGCCATTCTCCTCGAGGAGCTCGGCACCGATTCTGGCAGCCTCCTTGCTAACCTCATCATCAGAATCAACCAAGGTCTGAGATCCTTGCGAATTCGAATCACTGTTATCCTGGCTGATCTCCGCAGCTCTCCGCTGTGCTGCGGCATCCTTTTCCAACTGAATGCGCTTGGTTTCCCACTGCTGATCAGCAATGTACTGGTCGAATAAGACATCATCCTGTATTCTCTTGATCTTTCGAAGCCATCTCGCCGGTTCCGGATCTGTGCTAGCAGCGGCGGTCTTATTGTTTGCAGCCAGGTTTCGTACATTTCCTCGTGAAAGGTCTTTCTTAGGCATGGACTGCTGTGTAGTGAATAGGTTTGTCTTGCATTCCAGATAGACGGGTAGAAGGTCATCAGGATCAATATCACTGTCATAGTCGAGGGTCACCGGCTTCTTAGCAGGTGTACGTTGTTTATCCAGGGTTGACAGACTAGTGTTTGATCCGATAGTCCCCATATGTCTTGTATCAGGTTCGGTACGAGGAGTGGTAGCCCCAGATGGTAGCGGACTTTCGATCGGGGTGTCTGGTAATGTTTAGCCTGATACGTGGAGTAAAGTGGACGAATACTAACCTGTTTGAGATTTTGACAACGTTGCAGCCTTGCGGTAGAGATTTTCATAATCTGGAAGCTCATCTCTCGTGCATTCCCTAGCAAGCCATTCCAAGGATTCTTCCATGCCCCAAATTGCGTCCTTGTTCCCCACTGCTATCTTGTCCGAAATGTCCAAAACGTGCCTGATGGCTCGAATCGCCTTTTCCTCCATGAATCCTGCCCCCACAAGAGCTTGCTGCAGTGTCCAGAGACGGATTGTTAACTCCTCCTCAGACGCTTGTTTGGTGCTGCCAGCGGTGTCGTTTGACTGCCCTGTAAAACGACCTTCACCGCTGACCAAATCTAAAATCTCCTCCATCAATTCTGGAGGTAGCCATTTCCTCGTGCTGAGGCTTTCTGCCTGACTCCTCAAGACACGGCGATCTGTCTCCAGTCTCGTCTTCTGACGGAGAGCATCTCTCTTCGATTTCTGGGCATGTTTCTCAACCAGTATTTGTAGTTCCGAATCCTCTAACTGCTTCTCAAACTCCTCTGCAGTCAAAACTTTACTCGATGTAATCGTGGGATCCAATTTTGTATCTGCGGATGCCGCCTGCTCGTTCTCCTCGGTTTTGAGATTGCCCTGCTGCTCGGATAACGCTGTTGATGGAGCCTCTTGTTCAGCAACTTCGATCTTTGGTTTGGATGCAATAGATGTAGTTGCAAATCCTCTGGCCGGATTCGCCGCTGGCTTCTTTTTCTTTTTGCCCCCAGCCATAGAAGCGGATTTACTGAGGTTGTTCTGTCGTGAAGCTCGAATTTCAGAATGCGGGGTGGTCGATGGCTGCAGTCGGACTTTTTATTTATCTCTAAAAGTCGGGTAATCAATCCAACGACGGCCAGATAAAATTAGGCCACCCAACAACACCGCACCCAACTCGAGTCAACCTCGGGTCATGACAAGGAATTTGAATCTACGAGATGACTGAGGTGGAGGTCAACGGTACGGGCGCGGTGGATCTGGATCTCAGAGCTACAAAGGTAGCACTGTCTTCCTCCTCCACCACGACTCGTTTGGGCAACCTACACACCCTCGAAGAAAGGCTCTCGAATAATGGTACCTCCCCGTACATAGGGTGAACAAGCTCGGGATTATATGCTAACACTATTCGTCTGCCAGAAATCAGCCACGACCTCTTCCCGGCTCTTCTACGACTTCTTTTCATCACGTACCCATACTACCACGATCGAAACTCACGGCGAGCTGTACAACGATGCATACGCGCCATATTCACTTCAAAATGCGATCCAGAGGCTTTAGCAGAGTTTGTGAAGACCATTGATACGGAGACTGTGAAACAAGGGCTTGCTCCCGGAAATGCTTTCGTCCTGGTTGAATGGTGTAGCATATTGCTGCAGGAAATCGCTGGTACGGCGTACTGGGACAAATGGGGCCTTACTATCATTCAGAGCAACGCCCGCGTTCTCGAACTCTGTCTCGGCGAATCGACCAGGTCTAACATGAGGCAGACGGCGCTGGTCATCACTAGGCGTGGGCTGCGAAAAGTGTTCTCAAACAGCGACAAGATGGACAAGGTGATAGGGGATGCAGTGCATACGCTCTCTTCGAAAGGGCCACAGCCCTCCGCGAAGAATGCCGTTATGCTCGGTGTCATTGCTGGAGTTTGTGCGAGGAAAGCCGAGGCAAAGAAGATCCTTTCACGCATCACATCTGAGTACTATGCCTTTTATATTCGAGAAATCATTGGATCACGAACTCAGGTTCCAGACCATATATCCAAGGCATTGGAAGATTTCTTCGTTGCTTTTACAACGTCTGAAGACGTAGAGAAGGTGCTTGTTCCAGCACTCGAAAAGGCTCTTCTCCGAGCTCCTGAAATCGTGCTCAATGATTTGGTCACTCCGCTTTTCCATTCTTTCTCGGAAGAGGTAGACCTTTCGATTGTTCTAAGGAATAATCTCTTAAAGCCTTTACTGGCTAACACCAAGTCTACAAATGCTGTTGTGCGGCAGGGTGCATTTGCAGCCTTCAAGGCTGCTGTTCTTAAGAGTCACGACTCAGACTCAATTATCCAGATTGCTCAAGAGATTCTTGTCCCATTGAAAAGTGGAAAAGTACCGTCTGCGGAGCAGCGAGCTTATTATGCGGATATGCTCACAGTGCTTCCCCCTTCAAAGGCCGCGGTTACCCATGTGGCACCAGCAATGGCTGTCATTGCCGGCAAAGAGGCCAACGAAGCAGCTCTTCAGTCAGAGACGTCAACGGTTCTTCACTATGTCACCTGGGGTCTGCTCAATGACTCAGAGATCGATAAGCAGGTCATTGATGCGTTTGCCAAAGGGCTGTCTGATAAGAAGGTGCCTGTGAAGAAGCTGTGGGCTATTCGTCTGGGGGAGTTATTCATGGCCATTGACAGTGAAGAGCTTCTGAAGTCCAAAGTGTCTAAGCTTGCAGAGTCTGTTATGCAACCACTAATGGAAATATGGCAGGAGGTTCTTACAAATCCTCTGGCTGCTGCACAGTCGGGTCTGGTAACTTGTGCCTACATTCTCACGGCAATTGCTCGGCCTAAGCTTGCCTTATATTCAAATGCGAAAGTGGACTCAGCACTCAAGAAGGCACAAGTTGATCTTCAAGCCCTCACCATGGAGCCGAAACCTTCATTCTTGCTGAATCAGCGCATATACGGCAAACTTTCCAGCGTGGATGAGTTCATGTGGTTCATTCGTGCTTTGGCCTCTACATCACAAGGACTCGCGACTATGGATTCGTCCTCAGCAGTCGCCACTGCTTGGTCTCAAGCCGTCATCTTCTGCATCTGCTCATCTAGCGTCAAGCCAGACATTCGGAATTTTGGTTCAAGAACGCTTTCACAGCTTTACACCCGCGAGCCGGCACATATCTCAGCAATCATAATCTCTGGGCTTTGGCGCTGGCACTACTGTGTCGAGTCGGGGGACAAGGATAGTGCAGCGTCGATAGCTAAAACAGAAAATCGGAACCTCCACATGGTCGTCAAATCGATTTGTCTCTCTACGGCCGAGATGGCTAAGCTGACGAGCGAGATTGATTTTGCAGTCCGGAGACAGCAGATGATCTCTTTACTTGTTTTGTCAAGACCGGAGTTGATTCCCCGAGTCAACTGGATTGAATTATGCCTCCGAATTCAGGTTGACCCAGGAGAGTTGGCGAAAACTTCCGAAGATGCTTTGATACAGCAAATTCTTGACTCTACAAGCTTCCACGAATCAGTACGTATCCTTTGATATTGTCTTTGCGTAATGTTGACTAACCCATCTTGTCTTTAGGAAACATCACAGAAATCCGAACGCGTCAAGAAAGCAGCGTTTGATGCTGCTGCCGAACTTGCTTTCGTATCACCGGACACAATGATCCCGCGTATTGTGAAGCTGATTGAAGCTGATCTTGACCCCTCTCAGCTTGCAACTGTCGGTCCAACAGAAGCGGCTATCTTTCGTACTGAGGAGGGCACTGCCTTTGTGGATGTCCTAGCTTCGAAATCTCAGACTTACGTCCCAAACAAGAATACAAAGGACTACGATACTCTGAAATGGGAGGAGGAATTACGAGCACAACTCGCTCACAAGAAGGGTCAGCAGAAGAAGCTTACCCCTGAAGAAGGTGCTAAAGTCAAGGCTCAGCTGAAGAAGGAAGCTGGCATCCGTCTCGAGATTCGATACCTTGAAGCAAGACTTCTGCGTGGAATCGGAATTATCAGGAGTCTTGCAACCGGTCCTCCAACGGAGGCAAGCCTTTGGATGGGTTCCGCTGTAAAAGCTTTAGTGGATGTCATTAATGCTGGTGCTGGCTTGATAACTGCAAATTCGGCTCCAGAGGCATACATTCTGTGTGCAGAGATACTACCCAGTCGCATTGGTGTCCTTCGACCATTCATCGGCATTGCCACTTTGAGAGCTCTAGATGTTCCTCATCTAGCGGAGGAGCTGGTACAAGAACCACTAGGCGCTCTCATCACACGAGTTCTCTATCGGCTTCGGTTTTCTGGAGAACAGCGACCGTTTGACACCGTGTCTTTGACATACATACTCCCCCTTGTGTTTCTGGTGCTCCGAAAAGGTGGATTTGGTGACTCGGATGACGCAGAAGCACAGCTTGTCTTAGCTTTGGAGTTCCTAACTTTCCACACCGATGCATGCTCTGATGTTCTCGTACCACGCGAGGAAGTACTGTCGATATTGATATTCTCTATGCAGACCTACAATCAGCATTATAAGATCGTCAAGGATTGCTTGGCCGACCTTTGCCGATGCCTTGCTCCAAATATCACCAATCAAGAGATCGAAATTCTTGCCAAGGGTGCCATTGTTCCACAAGTATCAGTCCGAACGTCCGTCTTGCAGTCTATCAGCGCCGACATCGATATGAGCGAGTTCGACTTTTCAGAAGAGATTTGGCTAGCTTGTCATGACGATGTCAGCGAAAATGTTGACATCGGAAAAGAGATATGGGAGGAAAGTGACTTCAAGATATCGGCCGACACGCCTTTCAGAATGCTGGCATATCTTGAAAGCTCCGACAAACAACTCAGAAGAGCAGCTGCGCGGTCACTAGCTGAGGCTGTTAAGATTCAACCATCGACATTTCCTGATGCGTTGTCAAGGCTGGAATCTACGTATCAAGAGCTGGCTAAGCCACGAGTCCCTCAGCTGGACGAGTACGGCATGCCGAAAAAGATGGATCTTTCGGACCCATGGGAGGCCAGAAATGGCATTGCTCTTGCCTTCAAAGAACTTGGTGCAGTGTTCGAGGAAAGCATGCTAGATGAGTTTCTGCGTTTCCTCATCGAGCAAGGTCCATTAGGTGACCGAGATTCTAACGTCCGAGAGCAGATGGTAGAAGCTGCGACTGCCATCATTGCCATTCATGGCAAGGACAAAGTAGAGGACCTGATGAAGACATTTGAGCAAACCCTCGAGGCGCCTGATAAAGGTTCCGAATTTGCAGACCGAGTCAATGAAGCTGTCATCATCATGTACGGCGCTCTCGCTCGTCATTTGAATCCGGGAGATTCTCGTGTGCCAAAGGTTGTCCAGAGACTTCTTGATACTTTGAGCACACCTTCCGAGGCTGTTCAGTACGCAGTCGCCGAATGCTTACCACCCCTCGTGAGAGCATCACGCGAGAACACCCCCGAATATGTTCAGTATGTCCTCGATCGCCTGTTCAACGCCAAGAAGTACGCCGGGCGACGTGGAGCAGCCTATGGTCTTGCTGGTATTATTCACGGCAAAGGAATATCAGCACTGAGAGAATATCGCGTCATGTCAACACTGAAAAGCGGGATCGAGAACAAGAAAGATGTCAACCATCGCGAGGGTGCTTTACTTGCATATGAGCTTTTGTCGACCATCCTTGGTCGTATTTTCGAGCCCTATGTCATTCAAATCGTCCCCCAGTTGCTTTCTAGCTTTGGTGATGCCAGTGCCGATGTGCGTGATGGCTGCTTGGCAGCTGCCAAAGCTTGCTTTGCCAGCCTGAGCTCCTATGGTGTCAAGCGAATCCTACCAACCTTGCTAGATGGTCTCGATGATCAGCAATGGAGAAGTAAGAAGGGCGCCTGCGATCTTCTCGGTGCTATGGCGTACCTCGACCCCCAACAGTTGGCGCAAAGTCTTCCCGAAATCATTCCACCTTTGACTGGTGTACTCAATGATAGCCATAAGGAAGTCCGACTTGCTGCCAACAGAAGTTTGAAACGCTTCGGTGAAGTTATCAATAATCCCGAGATCAAGGGTCTCGTCGATGTCCTTCTCAAGGCCTTGAGCGATCCTACCAAGTACACAGATGGTGCTCTGGATGCTCTGATCAAGGTCTCATTCATCCATTATCTGGACGCCCCATCTCTTGCTCTCGTAGCTCGCATCCTTGAGCGCGGCCTGGGAGATCGTTCGGCAACCAAGCGTAAATCTGCTCAAGTCATTGGTAGTTTGGCACATCTTACCGAGCGAAAAGATCTTGTTGCTCATCTACCAATCTTAGTTGCAGGTCTTAAGATCGCTGTGGTCGATCCTGTTCCTACAACTCGTGCAACTGCTTCTAAGGCCTTGGGCTCTCTGATCGAGAAATTGGGCGAGGACACACTTCCAGATCTTATCCCAGGCCTGATGCAAACCCTCAAATCAGACACTGGTGCTGGTGACCGCCTTGGTTCTGCTCAAGCTCTCTCAGAAGTCCTTGCAGGTCTCGGAACAAGTCGTTTGGAAGAGACGCTTCCTACTATCCTTCAAAATGTTGCTTCCGCCAAGCCATCTGTTCGGGAAGGATTCATGTCGCTCTTCATTTTCCTACCCGTTTGCTTCGGAAACAGCTTTGCCAATTACCTCAGCAGGATCATTCCTCCCATCCTGTCTGGTCTTGCAGATGACGTGGAATCGATTCGTGACACTTCTCTTCGTGCAGGTCGACTGCTTGTCAAGAACTTTGCCACCAAATCCATTGACCTTCTGCTGCCAGAGCTTGAGCGAGGTCTTGCCGATGACAGTTACAGAATTCGTCTCAGTTCCGTTGAATTGGTCGGCGACCTTCTCTTCAATCTCACGGGCATCAGTTCCACTACAGAAGCAGATGAGATTGAGGAAGGAGCACAAGAGGCCGGAGTATCACTCTTGGAGGTGCTCGGCGAAGAGAAGAGGAACAAGGTTCTGTCGTCACTATACATTTGTCGCTGCGATACATCTGGTCTGGTTAGGACTGCTGCCGTGAACGTCTGGAAGGTCAGAATAATCCTCCCTCGCTTTAGTGATTTATCGAAATTGGGTTTATATCTTAGAATCGTAATCCTGATACTTTAGGAATCATTTGGAGCTAACACGCAGAACAGGCACTTGTCGCCAGTCCACGAACGCTGAAGGAGCTCATCCCTACCCTATCTCAACTCATTATTCGACGACTTGGCAGCTCTAACATGGAGCAGAAGGTTATCGCAGGAAATGCTCTTGGAGAGTTGATTCGAAAGGCTGGAGATGGTGTCCTCTCAACTTTGTTGCCAACTCTTGAAGAGGGTCTCCAAACATCGACCGACACAGATGCCAAGCAAGGTATCTGTATTGCATTGCGCGAACTAATATCATCTGCGTCCCCGGATGCCTTGGAGGACCATGAGAAGACGCTCATATCCGTTGTTCGCACAGCTTTGACCGATTCCGATGAGGACGTCCGAGAAGCAGCAGCAGAAGCATTTGACTCCTTACAACAGATTCTCGGAAAGAGAGCTGTAGACCAGGTACTACCTTATCTCCTGAGTCTCTTACGAACCGAGGACGAAGCCGATAATGCGTTGTCTGCTCTGTTGACACTTCTGACTGAGACAACACGCTCCAACATAATCTTACCCAACTTGATACCCACTCTCACCACATCTCCGATATCATCCTTCAACGCCAAAGCCCTAGCCTCTCTGTCCACTGTTGCTGGATCTGCGATGACACGACGACTTCCTTCTATCTTGAACTCACTTATGGACAACATCATCGCATGCAAGGATGATGACCTCCGCGCTGATCTCGATGCTTCTTTTGACACCGTTGTTCTCTCTATCGACGAATTCGATGGCTTGAACACCGCTATGAGTGTCTTGCTTGCGCTTGTTAAGCACGATGATCATAGAAGAAGAGCTGCAACCGACTATCATCTTGCAAAGTTCTTTGCTTCGGCAACTGTCGACTATTCTCGGTACAACCAAGATATCATTCGGGCATTACTCATTTCCTTCGATGACAGCGATAAGGAAGTTGTTAAGGCTGCCTGGACTGCGCTATCTGAGTTCACCAAACACCTGAAAAAAGAGGAAATGGAAGCACTCGTTCAAAGTACTCGACAAATCCTACAACATGTAGGCGTCGCAGGCGCAAATCTTCCGGGCTTCGCACTACCAAAGGGTATTAACGCAATCCTACCTATATTCTTGCAGGGTTTGATGAACGGCACGCCGGAACAGAGAACTCAATCTGCTTTGGCTATCTCGGATATCGTTGATCGAACAAGCGGCGATTCTTTGAAACCCTTCGTTACTCAGATTACTGGCCCGCTGATCAGAGTTGTGTCTGAACGTTCCGTGGATGTCAAAGCTGCAATTCTACTGACGCTGAACAACCTTCTTGAGAAGATTCCAACGTTCCTCAAGCCTTTCTTGCCCCAGCTCCAGCGAACATTTGCCAAATCCTTGGCTGATACATCGAGCGAGGTTCTGAGAACACGGGCAGCTAAAGCCTTAGGGACTCTCATTACATTGACTCCTCGTATCGATCCTTTGATCGCAGAGTTGGTCACTGGATCAAAAACATCAGATCCCGGGGTCAGGAATGCCATGTTGAAGGCATTGTATGAAGTCATCAGCAAGGCAGGAGCCAATATGAGCGAGGCATCAAGAGGAGCAGTTCTCAGCCTGATCGATACAGACTCCGAAGACAACGACGTCTCTATGGCCATTACCAATGCGAAATTGCTTGCTGCTCTTATCAAGAACGTACCAGCAGAGAGCGCAGCTGGACTCATCAAGAATCGAGTTTTGCCAAATACCTTCAGCCAATCATCCGTCCTGGCCCTAAATGCTGTCCTGCTGGAAGCACCAACATCACTCACGGAGACTGCCTTTGCAGGTGATCTGCCATCGGCCATCTGCCAAGGCATTACAAGCAAGAATGTAAGCATACAACAATCTTCCAGATCTTTCAAGACTAATTGCTGTAGAATTTTATCTCCGACAATTGTGTTTTAGCTGCAGGGAAGTACCTGCTTCTGGATAGCCGTAGCGGTGACTACGAAGTCATCAAGCCACTCTTCGAAGCACTCGCCAACCTTATTCAACCTGGCAACTCTGTTGACACCCGTCGCTTGGCACTGGTAGTTATTCGCACAACATGTCGACATCACATGGAGATCATTCGACCACATCTGCCGTTATTGGCACTTCCAGTCTTCGCAAGTGTTCGAGACCCTGTTATTCCTGTGAAGCTCGCCGCAGAGGCAGCTTTCATGGCGCTTTTCAACGTTGTGGATGATGAAAGCAGGGTCTTCGATAAGTACATTTCCACACAAGACCTACCTGCCAACCAGAAGAGAAGCATGCAAGATTATTTCAAGCGTGTCGCTTTGAGACTGGGAAACACTGCACGAGAGAGAAAGGAAGCCGAGGGAGGGCAGGGTGGACTGGGACTTTCCAATGATGAAGTCGACGATGAGCGAGAGATATGGAGTGTAGGCAAGGTGGATCTTGGAGAGGGAGCATTTGATGAGTGAAATGAGTGACGAGAAAAGCATGTATTTGGTAGAAAAAAGGGTTGGTGCATTGCGTAGGTCGAATGTTGGTAGATAATGCATTTGGCACATCAGTGTCTCCCTTAAATCCTTCCAAAGCGTACGCTGTACACTCAAAGTATGCTGAGTCCCGATCAAGCTCCCTGATACGGCTCAAAGCTTGAAGCGCTCTTCTTGCCTAGAGAGAAGAAGAAGAAGCCGTACGGCACTTGGTCGAACAAGTCGTGTCACGTGTAATAGCGGGGCTCGATTTGAACTCGTTCCCAGCCCTCGAACTCTGCACATTCTGGAGAAGGAAAGATTGCGCCAGAGAACAGGCCTTTTCAGTTCCCGTATCGCCAATTGCACAGACATTCCATTCCCTCAGCTACCGTTGCGCTCAAATTGAGAGGTACTTTACTGAGAATAGCGCAATTGATTTGAGGGTTAGGCGAGGAGGAAGCCCTGCCGTTCACAAAGAATTTCGCGAATTAGTCAGCTAGTCTTCCCAGACGAGACGCTAGCGTGAGAATCAACTCCTCATTTCAAGGTGCACCAGAAGTTCGCCCATCGACAACCACGACGACCATCCACCAGACGACACCAGCGACAACGTCAAGATGTAAGCCATTCCATCTCCTGCAACGACATCGCGATTTGAGGCCCTTTGGCTCTCTCTGCCGACTTTGTGGACTGCGCACGATGCGTCATAGACTCTCGAACAGATGCTGACCTCAATTCTCTCGATAGGGTCAACCTCACCACCCAAAAGCGCCTGGCGGCCTCCGTCGTAGGCTGCGGAAAGCGCAAGATTTGGCTCGATCCCAATGAGACCAGCGAGATCTCCAACGCCAACTCCCGTCAAACCATCCGCAAGCTCGTTGCAGATGGCCTCATCATCCAGAAGCCTGTTACCATGCACTCAAGATCCCGCGCCCGTGAGCTCACAGCCGCCCGAAGAATTGGTAGACACCGCGGTTTCGGTAAACGTAAGGGTACGGCCGATGCCCGTATGCCTAGGTATGCTACAATACATCACATGGGTGGGATTGACGGGCAAATCTAATAATTTCTTCACAGCCAAGTTGTATGGATGCGCCGTCTCCGTGTCCTCCGCCGTCTCCTAGTCAAGTACCGTGCCAGCGGCAAGATCGATAAGCACCTTTACCACGAGCTTTACCACTTGAGCAAGGGTAACACATTCAAGCACAAGAGAGCATTGGTTGAGCACGTAAGTTGTTATACTGCAGGAGGCGTTAGGGCTACAATCTAACAATATAACAGATCCACCGAGCCAAGGCTGAGAAGGCGCGTGAGAGAATCCTCAAGGAGGAGATGGATGGCAAGCGTGCGAAGGTTAAGGCTGCCCGTGAGCGAAAGCAGGAGAGAGTTGCGGCCAAGCAACGTGCACAGTTCGGAGATGACGAGGAGACTGAGACCAAGTAAAGGGAATTGCTTTTGTGACGGTAGCAAACGGAGTGTATCGGGCAGGGGCTTTCTTCAAGGCCGGTTGCTTTTACTAGTCTTTCTTGCATCTGCACGGAATGGAAACATGAACTTGGAACAATGTGGTATTTGGTGCTATCTACAAGTTATGCGAACTCACAGTGACTGTGTAATGTGTCAAATCGCCTCTATCTGAAGCAGCTGGATCTGTACATTTCCATGGCAGAATTCCCAATATCTGGCAACATCACTATCACACAAGCCAGCACAGGGGAACGAACCAAAATCGGCATTTTGAGGTTCACCTCGATGATGTCAGACCAATGGCGCTGAATGTACGAAGGTCAATTGCATTTCGAAGGGCTGTAAGAGAGAGGAAAGAGGAGGGGAAAAAGGAGCAGGAGCAGGGGTATCGAAAGATAACGCTGAGCTGCCCAGAGCTCGGATATAAGTTCTGTTCGGAGACACGTCCGCAATTGATGATAGCGAAGCACTACCATCACCATAATTGCAGCTCTGAACAAGACACAAACGCGCCTTTTCAAATACGCAAAAGCATTAAGACACAATGAACGGTAAATCAATCAACTGGTGCAAGTGCAAGATCAATCAACGGCCATGGGCCACAAATGAATAGAGTCTAGAAACGACAGTTCAGAAGATAGTTAAATCAACATAAAGACGGATCAGATATGTTCACATTGTCCCTCGAAGAGTGGTGATTGTGAGCCCGAGACATGTCAACGTCGCCCGCCCGAAGGCCAGTGCTGTACCTGACGTAAAGGCAATTCATCATTTCCGCTTTAGTTGTGAGGAGAAAAGAAGAAGAAGGAGGGGAGCAGAGAGGGCGCGAGGCTGGAACATACATGTCGGCCGAAGGCGCCACAGAACGCAGAATACGCTAGTACCGTGGCGGGGAAGTGAAGCGGACGACTTGATACTCTGGAAGCTCGGTGTTTTCTCTAGGACTCTTGACTCTGTGTTCGCACAAAAGAGGTGAGCTTCAATTGATTCTCGACTTGTTGACTGATTAATACTGACTATTTCAGATCATCATGTCTCTCTTCAAGGGAGCTTCGAGGTCTTTGCTTAGAGCTTCTGCGCACAGAGTGGCGCCAGTATGTGCAGCTGGATCGAGGCGAGCTGCATCGTCCATGACTGCAGAGTCCCAGCAAAAGGTGGGAAGATCGCTGCTCCCTCCGTGTCCCAAATGCTAATCGAATGTCAAACAGTTACTTTCTGCGAACCTTGAGCAGGCAGATCCTGCAATCTACGACATCCTCCAAAATGTACGAATGCCTATGAATGTCGGAGCTTGTAATAAGTGTTGACATGCAGGACAGGAGAAAAGAAGGCAGAAGCATTTCATCAACCTCATTCCCTCCGAAAACTTCACTTCGCAGGCCGTCTTAGATGCTCTAGGAAGTGTTATGCAAAGTAAGGTCTTGGTATGAAGTGGGGTGACTCTTTTCTGACAACTTTGCAGATAAATACTCTGAAGGATACCCAGGAGCAAGATACTATGGCGGAAACGAATTCATTGATCAGGCAGAACGCTTGTGTCAATCGCGCGCTTTGCAGACTTTTGGTGTGAAGGATTCGGAATGGGGCGTCAATGTTCAGCGTACGTTCACCAGCTTCCGCATTTGACTCTCTCGACTAACAGAAGTAGCACTATCTGGATCCCCTGCCAATCTTATGGCCTATTCTGCGCTTCTCAACACACACGATCGGATAATGGGTCTGGATTTACCACATGGAGGACATCTTTCTCATGGATACCAAACACCTACCAAGAAGATTTCAGCCATCTCCAAATATTTCGAAACTTTCCCATATCGCCTGGACGAATCTACTGGCCTTATTGACTATGCCAAGTTGGGGGAAATGGCTATGCTTTACAGACCGAAGCTCATCATTGCTGGTACATCTGCTTACAGCAGACTTATTGAGTACGATCGCATGCGAGCAATTGCAGACAAAGTTGGCGCATATCTCTTAGCAGATATGGCACATATCTCTGGTCTAGTAGCGGCTAAGGTCATTCCCTCTCCTTTCGATTACGCAGATGTCGTAACCACAACTACACACAAATCTCTCCGAGGTCCAAGAGGCGCCATGATCTTCTTCAGAAAAGGAGTGAGACGGACCAATCCCAAGACCAAGGAGCAAGAGATGTGGAATTTGGAGGACCCCATCAACGCCTCAGTATTTCCAGGACACCAAGGTGGCCCACACAATCACACCATCACAGCTCTGGCAGTTGCTCTCAAGCAAGCCCAAAGTCCCGAATTCAGAGCCTACCAAGAAGCCGTTCTCCTCAACGCCCAAGCATTCGCCAAACGTCTAGGTGACTCCAAGGACAAAGGCGGTCTAGGCTATACCATCGTCTCAGGCGGAACAGACAATCATCTCGTACTCATCGATCTCAAGCCCCAAGGCGTCGACGGCGCCCGTGTAGAGCGCGTCCTCGAACTGGTAGGCGTAGCATCCAATAAGAACACCGTACCGGGCGACAAATCCGCTCTCAAGCCTGGTGGTCTCCGCATGGGCACACCTGCCATGACAACACGAGGCTTCCAACCAGAAGACTTTGTCAGAGTAGCGGATGTAGTGAACAGAGCAGTGACCATCACACAACGGTTGTCGAAGACTGCGAAGGAGGCCGCGGAGGCGAAGGAGAGGAAGAACCCGGGTAGTGTGAAGGCTTTCTTGGAATATCTTGGAGAGGGCGAGAATGAGCGTGAGATTGTCCAGTTGAGGAGTGAGGTTGAGGAGTGGGTGGGTACGTTTAGTTTACCTTGGGAGTCGAGTACATAGGTTTGGGAGTAGTAATGAATATCATGGTTTATGGCGCGATGGTTCTCTCTTCACTTGATTCAAGCGTGTGCTGGACTGGCTGGCTGGCTGAGTGGGTCTGAACGTTCAAGGTAGCACTTGAAATACATAGAGCAGCAGATAGGCTCGGACACAGTAGCAAGAAGTCAAGGGGAAGTGAGGAGAGGGGGCACAAAACATTACAAAGAAATCGAGCCGTCAAACCCACCGCTCGTGTTGGAGGAAGGAGGTATATGCTTACCGATTCTTTTTTTGTCCATTGTCTTTTCAAGTTTTTTTGTGTTTCCCTACTGCTCTAGTTGAAATGCTTGCGGCTGGAATTTTGAAGCAGCTGCTACTTCGCCAAGACGGCTGGGTGTGGTAGTTGCGAACCGGGGGTAATTTGCGCTTTGAATGCTGACCATCTCGTGCAGATGCAATATCTTGGATGCATGGCAATTGTAGTCAGTTTCCAAAGGCCAGGGGCGATTGGTAATTGTGAGATCTCGGCGTGACGTTCGACGATACGCTATTGATGTGTTAGTTTTCATGTTTGCTTGATGCTGAGTAGCCCCGAGTTTGACGGCTCTGTTGTGGTAGAGATCTACTTATTTCGTTATGTGATGGGGTTTGTTTTGATACTGGTTTTGTTGATTTGGGCTTATCAAATACCGAGCGAGGGACTTGACGAAAAGTAAAGTACGAACGACGAAGGCAAGTTTTTTAGTTGGGTAAATATCGATTAATGAAGATTGACAGAATACCGACGCTTAACACAAGAGTCAAAATGTGAAGTAAGGAAATTGCGAGGAACCATAAAGATAGAAAGCAAAAAAGAAATTAAACCGTCAAACTCGCTAGATGTTCTGATGTAAAGAGAAGAGGATATGCTTACTTATCTTCAAGTGTTTCGTCTTTTTTTTTTCTGGTGTTTCGATTCTGATTCAGTTGGTATGCTTGCAGCTGGTTTCAAGCAGCTGCTCCACGTGGAGGACCACGGGGACTGGACAGATGGCGTTGAGCTTTTGATAGCTACAACACTGAATGACTGATAGCGTGCAACTTTTAACGGCTATAACACTGGAATGACAGATGGCGTTACGCTTTTGACAGCTGCAACACAGGCGAATACATTGTTATCTATGGCCGGTTTTGACTGAAAAAATTTGAACCCTCAGCAGTGGAACAAGTAGTGTGAACTGTAAATTACGTAGTAGACACTTGGTAGTATCAAGTGGTGAGGTAGAAGTGTGTCCACAATTGCGGCGAGGGGTTGAGTGAAGAAGGCCACCCCGCAGTGCGTTGTGGTTCTGAACTGTGAGATGTTAGTTCCATATCTGAATGAAGCTAGCATTGAGTTTGACGGCTCAGGCGCTACAGTGAAGTGGCTATGATGAGGCAGAATCGCCTGGTTGGTTATATCATGGGGTTTGTTTTGGTTCGGTTTTTGTGGGTCTGAGCTTGCCGAAGTTAGTCAGGGTTAGAAAAGCTTTTCGTCTACGGAGTGTGATTACGGGATTAGGATCAAATCTAGGTTGCTAATGTTTGAGATATTTTGGACATATTATCTTACGCATCAATAGAAAACAGGCTCAGAAGCGAAAAGTAATGGTTTTGTTCATAGAGCCACTGGTGGTTAGTCAACTTCTGCTGTGCTGGCTCGGAGCCTTCCAACCTCTCATGGAATTCTGACGAGAGGTTGAGCAGCTTGCATCTCCAGAGCTATTTGAGCTTCTAATCTGTCTCAGGTGTAGGACCCCTTTTGTTTCCACAACTTTATTCTCCATCCCGTCTGCGGTCAAACTTTGCTGTCTTCTCAGTTTCGCTTATGCTAGTCCGCATCTCAGGAAGTAAATAGGAGGAGCTTGGCAACAGAACCAGAGGAGTGATGCCTGACATCAAGCCGATGGGCATGAACTCATATGAATAGTGACCTTGGGTCAGAAGCCAGGTTATAAGTTAAGCAGTTTACCGCCGACCATAGATCTCCGCTACAGAAATTTCTTTCATTCTT
The DNA here is from genome assembly GCA_017365405.1 of Cadophora malorum. NCBI lineage: Eukaryota > Fungi > Ascomycota > Leotiomycetes > Helotiales > Ploettnerulaceae > Cadophora > Cadophora malorum. The sequence goes on along the minus strand of JAFJYH010000147.1, from coordinate 14,864 downwards.
ACATACTTTCTATTCAGTAGCAGGCAAGGCAGACAATATATATCATGCTTGCGAAGAAGTAGAATTTAAACCGGCATGCTCCCACCTCCAGCTTCGATGTCGCCAACACAGTAGAAAGTTTATCTCAGATAATTGTCTAACAAGTCTTTGCAGATTGAATGTCGACACACCTTGAAGCGGTACGGACTTCAATTTTTGGACCGGGGTTCTCTTCAATGCCGAGCACCGAAAGAGTCATTTTCGAAGCCCACCGTTGTGGCTGACAGCGCAATTCCGGTCCCCGATACTGATGCCTATCTAACTTCCTGCATATAAGCATCATGAGTGGGGTGCTGTTCGCATCCCCGGTTCCAGTAATTTCATGAACGTTGTACTGGCGTTCCGTCAGCCTCCTTCCTCATTGGGCGCAGTGGGGAAGCGTAACCGAGCACCTTGACGACCTCAAAAGCTTGATCTGATCTATAAAAGCATCATCCCTTCAACATCTAACTGGCAACACAATCAAAATGAAGTTGTCGGTTCTTGTTCAAGCGATCATCGCGTCGGGATTTGCGTTTGCAGTGTCTCAAATTCCAATTGTTGAGCCATCGTTCTTCTCCGGTGATTTTGCGGTCTATCAAAGTCAGGTGTCTCCCAGCCACTCAATACGCGTGAAGCGCCAGAATTCGACCCTTTGCAACACTCCAGTTGATCAATATACTGGATGGCTTGATGTTGGACATAAGCATCTTTTCTTCTGGTACTTCAAGAGCGAGAGTGCGAGCTCGAAAGCTGACGATGAACCGTTGGGCTTATGGTAAGTGCATGACGTGGTTCCCACTTTTGAGCCGTTCTGTTACCAATTGGACTCATAAGATAGTTTCAAACATCTTCAAACTATGCTAATCTATGGACAGGCTGACGGGTGGCCCTGGAGGCTCGTCGATGCTGGGTATGCTCCAAGAGCTCGGACCATGCCTCATCAACGAGCATGGAAACGGTACTACGTACAATCCTTATGGATGGAACAAGGAGACCGCATTTATTTTCGTGGACCAACCAGCAGGCGTTGGATTTTCGTATGTTGATGAGGGTGAACTGATCCCAGGGGACTCATTCACAAGCGCGGCAGACATGCATCTGTTTTTGCAGATGTTTGTGAGCCAAGTCTTCCCGGAGCATAAGAATGGTCCAGTAGTTATCACTGGTGAGAGTTATGCTGTAAGACAAATCCTCCAGTGATCCAAGCGACTTCGATGCCTTGGAGTATCGCAGCTGACTTGAATTCCAGGGGCATTATCTCCCAGCTCTCGGAGCCCAGATCGTTTCCCAAAATCTCCTGCACCCGAGACAACCACAAGTACACCTCAAATCTGTAGCAATTGGAAACGGTTATGTTTCACCTCTTGATACAGCCTATGGGTACTGGGAAACGCTCTGTACGACCAATCCAGGCATTAAGAAGCCAGTTTTCAACGAGACTCGCTGCGAAATTATGGCCACCAACCTGCCCAGGTGCATGTCAGTCGCCAAAACTTGTTACGATCGCCCAGATCCTGCAATCTGTGCCGCTGCTTCCGAGGTTTGCTGGGACGGCGTCGTGAAATGGTATGATGGAGAGTCGGGCGCGGGCGGCCGTAACAGATTCGATAGTAAGTTTTCCCAATTATCCGTTCTGTTCATATGAGTATAACTCTGACCATCTAAGTTACACTCCCATGCGAAATCGATGATGTTTGCTATCCCAACACCCTCTGGATTCAAGATTACCTGAATCTTCCTTCCTCATTTGCTGCTCTCGGCATACCCAAGGAAATCAAGAAGTTTGGGGTTCTCTCACCCGCCGTAGCCGGTGCATTTGAGTTGACAGATGACCTTTCCATTACCTTGGTTCCAGAAGTCCAATATCTTCTTGCTCACCAGATCGATATGCTCATCTACCAAGGCAATCTGGATCTGGCTTGCAACACTGCAGGAGCAAAGAGATGGACTGCCAACATGGCCTGGAAAGGACAAGCCGAGTTCAACTCATTGGATCTGAAATCATGGAAGAGCAGCAAGGACGGTAAAGAAGTCGTTGCCGGAACATGGAAGGAGGTCAATATCAAGATGGTCGAGGGCGATGAGAAGAAGACGAGATTCGCTCTTGTCACAATTGATGGGTCGGGACACATGGTACGCTGCCCGTTCACGGCATATATCTGACGATTGCTAACTGCTGGACAGGTACCTCAAGATCAGCCCGAGGTGGCTTTGGATATGCTCAGCAGGTGGTTGAACGGAAAGTCGTTCGACTGAACATGGAAGCATCATTAATTTCCACTGCCGGCTTCATAAAGACCTAGATGCTATCAGTTCGCAGGTGGTCTGTTGGTGAAAGCGCACGGCACAACTGGAATGGATCTCCAGCAATTTTATTAGAAAAACTAGAAATATATCAAAGATTCTTTGAGGCTAAAGAAGCTATCCAATGTCGCTCTAGTTTGTGATCCATGACCTGGTGAGCTCGATAGGGTTTGTTTATTTTGGAATATGCTAGACTTGCTTTAGGCGACGTCCAGAAAATTGGCTGAGGCGACCATGTTCCCTGTGTCACAGACGGAATAGCATTGACATCCAGAACCAAAACTTTCGCGGGGATATGTGATCCAATGTGACGGCCATAAATTCTGCTCTCTATGCCGGCGAGAATTCTTGGCCCAAATTGACTCGACTCAGAATGGAGCACTCGTTGAAACTTGACGTTTCTGATCGAAGCCCATAATGACATCAACATCTCAGGCTTCCATTCCGAGGCAACTCAGCCGACAGAGCATCTCCTGCGTAGCTTTGAGGATTCTGGCGCGGGAAAGTGCATTTGGTGTGACTTCCTGGTACTGGTCTTGGCGGGAAGCCCAACCTCTCGTTTGCCGGATGATGCCGCAAAGTTTGATCAGGTGTACCTTCCACATATGATGGAGCATCCCTTGGATACATGTCTCAGGGCACGCATCGAGTGCTTTTGATTCTTCATGCCAACTACAAAGCCCAACGAATCGACCAAACAAAATGCCGTTCGCTCCTTTGCTGACATTTCATTCTGGTCACTTATGCTCCGGTTTCGCTGGAACGCAACATTGACTACTGCAGCTTCGCTGTAGATCGTGTCTTATGATGCCTAGCAGCGAATTCGAGCAAGACGCACACCGACGGTGAGCAGTGAAGCACTGTTCCTGGCTGGATTCGATGTTGTGCCACCTCAGTCGAGTTCATCCCGTTTCATAAAAGGAACCAATCACCTCGAGCAAATCGTCCTGCAGAGCCTCTACAATCGACTTGTGGTATTTTCGTGGGACCGAGCGCGTTTCAAGATCAAGCCACTGCTCACTTCCAAAGGAAACTCGCGTAGACAACGATCCAGGGCGTCGGTCTCTGGCTTATCAGAGCTGAGAGCTGCCCAGGCACTGGAAAATACCCCTGACTGCCAGATCATGAATACGGGATGGCTGAAGGGCGAATGCCGCTGAAACTGGGCAGTTTGCGCCCTCTAAATTAGCCCTACTCAAGAAGCTGGAAATAGATGGGATTTTGGCGATACATAAGTCCGAATGATGGGGTCGTTGGCAACCTTAGTATTGTTACTGTTTGGCTGGATCTGTGTTCACACACTCGTTTGAAGCTTTGTTATACTCTCATAACTATTACCCATTGTCGCATAACGCATCTGAATGATTCATTCGGTACTTGCAGCGATTCTCACATAAGTGTCTGCACATGATCTCCTGGAATGGATCCTTCACCGATCACTGAGGACCAAGAGTCGACACTTCGGAGGTGGGCATCTACCGTCAAGACACGTCCAAGAAAACGTGACAAAGCTTTCTTGCGGGCAGATAAAGGACTCAGTAGTAAGCAAATTGATCATTGGTGGAAGAAGAATGATCAATCGATGGGATCGGCCAGTAGGTTACTGTCGTCCTTTGCTAGAATCATACTGATCCCTGCCTCCAGGCTCAACTTCGTGGACGCCTGCGTCAATTGCAGAAGACAAAGCACCAGGCTATTTCCGGGGCTTTGGAAATACAAATGCTGAGATGATTGAGCATGATTTCCAAGGTCAAACTCTATCAAATGACACACTCGGTGACCTCGGCGGAGATTTCTCTACTTTCTCCACAATTGCATCGCAAGAGGCACTCGAGTGGTCTCTCAACCCGACTCAGGATGAGCCTTCGAGCTCATACCTCTCCTTGGCAGCATCTTCTATGATCGATACGGTCCCGTTGCTATCCCCGTCATCTCGGCACTTGAGTTGTGCGACTGGTTCAGATCGCTCATCATACGGGTCAGCGCTGACATGGGGTACTTCTTCGACACTCGCATCGATATGTGACCATTATGGCGATGATCACAGCGGTGTTGAGCAAGAGCTATCGATGTGCCCGGTAGATAAGCTTTCTAGACTCGTCAAGAAAGGCCATTACACGTCGACGTTTACCTCTTGCGACACTATTGCAGAGAATGATCCACCAGGAGTACTGCTCCTGGCAAGCCGCACGAGTCGAAGAGCTAAATCAATCAACAATACTCTGCCAGACACTCCCCGCGATCACACACGAGAGCAAGGGAAATATCAATGCACTGCTTGTCATTGGAGTTTTTCTCGTAAGGGTGACTGGAAAAGACATGAAGAGTCGCATGACCCTCAAATATTCTGGACCTGTATGCTCGGAGAGCCGGCGATACTTTCGACAGCTGGATGGACTTGTGTATTTTGTGGCTTTTTTACGCTAGGACGCCTGCGTAACGACATGGTCATGCATCTGATCGAGCAACACAACATTCGATCTTGCAAAACGAAGAGTAACGAGGACAGGACTTTTACTAGAAAAGACAAACTAAAACAGCACTTGCAGCAAGTCCATTCAATTTCGGACGACTCAACTTTGTGGGAAACATGGCACGAATCCCCCCGGAAGAAGTTCGCTTGGGGTTGTGGGTACTGTGGTTGTTGCTTGTATACATGGGAAGGTACGTCTCTTGTGATAGTTTTGGCCCTGCTTTATCATCTGCTCCTCTATGTTCCACAATAACAGGTGACATCTGATATGGGAACTTCCATTTAAGTCTTTCTCGCATATAACTGCTGGGCTTGCAGGGTCCCATCTTTCGAAGTGCAGACTAGAATTCTGACCTGTGAGCAGGACGATTCATCCACATCGCCGAACATTACGAGAAGCAAGTCGGCCCTCTTCCACGATGGTCTATGTCGCTCGTAATCAAAGGTCTGCTCCGGCAGCAGAAACGGGATGACTTCAAGATCTACGAGATCTGGAAGGAGCTTATGGGTGCCTCGCCGAATAGTGACCGCCTGATAGAGTGGTCGGAAGCTGCCTCTGCAAGCTTGAAGCGAAAGCTTGAGTTTAACGAGGGAAGTGCTAGAGAAGTTGCTACAGAAGCCCAACGGATGGCACTCTTCCCAAATCCTAGTCTAGGGCAGGTCGCTTGGACATCAGATGATTCGAGAGTTACAACGCTCGTCACTCCAATGGTCCTCGAGATTGGAGTTGAGCCGTGGCAAGAGCATACGGAGGCTCAGGGCTCGCGCATGCTCGAGGCTGCCGAAGCATCTATGGCAGGATACTTCTAGTTCCCAATCACTTCAACTGCGCATCCATCGTGATGCGCCACTTCGGGCCAAACCTCCTCATGGAGAACACTACTCCAAACGCGCTTATCCAACAGATGACACCTAGTCCGGTGAAGAGCCAGCCGTTGCCGATCGCTTTAATCAAAGGTTCACCGACCACACCTCCAACGCAACTGAAGATGTTTCTGACGAAGTTGTTCACGGCTACACCACTACTGCTTCGCTTGGGAAGGAACTCCGTGAGCATGGTCGTCGCCACCCCGAAGATAATCATGCTGCCGACACCGAAAAAGAAATTTGCAATCATTGGTACTATCCATATGATACCTTTCTCCGCCGTCCAGCCGTACCATACCATGGCCCCTGGGAACATGACAGCTGCGATCCAGGCATTTTCTCGCATGCGATCCTCGGGTCGGAAATCCAATCTTCCTGAAGCATCATAACGACCAGCAGCTCGAGCTTCTCGATGCATAATGTAATCAGTCCATCGTCCTCCGATCAGGGACGCTAGGATATAGCCAAGAGAATTTGTAATATATAGCAGGCCGATGATGATGACCGTGAAGTCGTACGGAGACTCGGAGAATGTTTGCTGGATGGAGATGTTGAGAATGTATAATGAGCCGAAGGTTACGCTTGCGAGGTATACCGTGAGAGCGACCGCTGGGAAACGGAGATATGCCAACACGCTTAATGGGTCGATAATACAGCGCTTGAAGACCTTTGCTGCTTTCTTTGTCTTGAGGTGGACGGATTGTCGCGTTGATATCCGAGTCAGCTCAGGTCTGATTCCGGATTTCTCGTCCATCGGCGGGGTGACCTGAGGATGTCGCTTCGCCAAGGTCTCAGGGAGACAGAACGTTAATAAAATAACTAATAATCCACCATATATCACTTGAAACCATTGTGTAGCTCTCCATCCCCACGCCTGTGACACAGCTCCTCCAATGATCGGTGCAAGCAAGGGACCAAGCAGAGGGCCGAGGTAGAAGATTCCCATGGCCCGGCCTCGTTCTCTCACTTCCCAAATATCAGCAATAGTCCCAGCACCTACGGCTTGCACCGAGGCCGCCGCGCCACCTCCGAGGACTCTCATAACGATCAACATTCCCATTGATGTCGAGATAGCGGAGATGATATTCCATAGGGTAAAGAGTACGAAAGATGTCAAGTAGATAGATCTCCTTCCGAGCGTTTCTGAGAATGAGGACCACCAGAGAGGGAAAATGGACATGCTTAACATGTACATAGCAACAGACAGGTTAGTAATCGTTGGCGTAGTGTTGAGGTCTATCGCTAGTTCTGGGAGTGCCGCTGAAATCTCGTCAGCACTTTACTCTATCTCCAACTTTGAGTGATACGGTTGGGTTCAGACTTACGCAGTAAGATCGCACTCCCCATTGGGGCCGCAGCCGCTGCTATAGCGACTTGAAATGTAATGAACCATTTCGTGCTCCTTTTGTACTCGTACGGTCTCTCTACTTCGGGAATAACAGTCAACCTCGCTAGAAGGCCTCGTCTCTTTGCTCGAGGGACGATGGTCACCGCTCGTGATCTCACAGATGAGGATCTGGACTTTGTTTTTGATAGGGGAGGTTTGTCTCCTTTCTGAATGTCTTCATCTTGGTCGGGAATTGGCGAGATGCTGCCGATAGAGGAGTGCGTATTGGAGTGGATGGTAGAAGTATCCGAGTCTTTGTCTTTGTCCTGCTCCTTGTCCTGGTCGTTGTCTTGAAGAGTGGAGACACCTAGATGTGAGACTGGACTGTCGGTTTCGAGACCTTGTGGCGAAGATGAGCTCTCCGAAACTTGTTTTTCGGGGTCGTGAGAAGCCATCTTGTTCACTTCTTGGTGCACTTGTTTGATTGAGGGTCTATGTGAGCGGTGTCGGGGAGGAAGTAGAAATCATGGATGTAGACCACCAGACCGCCAGGCTTTGATACAGTAGTGGGATTCAGCTCTCAGATATCAACTGTATCCGAAGTAGAGCGGCATGCAGACAGATTGAACGAGAAGTAAGCAGAGTAGAGATGACGACAAGTGAGGAAAGAGAGAAGGACTTTTAGAACGAGAGACTTAATGTGTCAGTCAGATCACCATTGCCAGACTACTTCTGGTAAAACGGAACGATGCGATCTTGCAATCAAGCAATAGACTAGAAAGAAAGATGCTCCCCGGACTCCGATAGTACACTAAGTACGGAGTAGGGAGACGGCCAACGATTATTGATCGTGCATTGCCCATGCCCTTCTCCCCATTCTTCCAACAAGCGGACGGCCATTGCTGGTTCTGCTGCGGGAATAATTGTAGTTGCCGTCCCTCGGTCCTGGGTATGGTCGGCAAATCGGCACTGATGGGTGGTGATAGGACGGAATTTCCGCGATATGTGGGTAAAGAGAATATTGTTGTGATTGGTGAAGAGTTCGAAGCGGATTTGTGACTTGGACTTCGAAATCGAGTTTGAGGGCGGGACGAGCCGAGAGGGGTGTTTGCTTGACGAGCAAACATTTGATGCAAAATAAACCGACGATTCGAGTTCCACAACATTTGGAATACTGCTTCGACTGCTTCTAGCCTCGACACACCAGTAAGGAAAACAGCACATAGAGTCCAAACCCAACAAAACTTCAGAATATTATCAGCAAAAGCTGCATTTCTGATACCTCCTTCCAATACCGCCTGCCTCCATCCCGCGAGTACCCCGCCCCCACCACGATTTGCTCACAATGGAGACCTTCGAGGACATGCAAAGTCGACATCGCAAAGAGCAAAAGGATCTGCAAGGTCGAATCACAAATAAAAAGAAGAATGCCACCAAAAAGACACGCAAGGGCGTAAATAGCGAATGTGAAGAGCTAGAGCGCCAGCTAAAGGAGAAGCAAGACCAAGAAATCTTGGCTCTGAACGGTGAGGCCGCAGATGTCGCAGATGTGCCAGATCTCGAGGAAGATACTTTCGAGGAGCCTGCTACAAATGGAATGAATAGTATCACTGAAAAGCTGGATAAGACTGCCATCTCAGAACCTGAACCTTCGGAAGACGGACAGCCTCGAAAACGGAACAGACAGAAAGAGCGTCTAGCTCGTCGCGCGGCAGAACAAGAAGCTGCGATTGAGCAGGCCAAGAAAGAAGCAGCTAATCAGCCGGACCAGAAGGCTGTAGAGAGGAAAAAGATGCTGGATCAGTTTACTGCGAAGGGCTTGTTGGAGAAGAGCATAAGACCGGATGGGCATTGTCTGTTTTCTGCTGTGGCGGATCAGCTATCACAAGTTGGGGTATCCTTGGGTCCGGAGAGCGAGGACGTGAAGGAGGGAGAAAGGTATAAGGTTGTCAGAAGGGCAGCCGCAGGATATATTGAGGGACATCCAGACGACTTCGTTGCGTGGCTGGATGAGCCACTCGAGCAATACGTGGAGAAAATTAGGGACACGGCGGAATGGGGTGGGCATCTTGAACTTCTGGCTTTGGCTAAGACCTACAACGTGGAAATATGTGTCTTGCAGGATGGAGCTGCGCAGACTATTGAGCCTGGTGATGGGAAGAAGGATCCGGAGAGGATTTGGCTCGCATACTACCGACATGGATTCGGACTTGGAGAACATTACAACTCTTTGCGCAAAGCTCCTTGAGCACAACAACTTTCGAGAGCAATATGGACAACTGAATTACTAGCTTGGATGTGCCCACACGGAAACCCAATCCGTAACTTTGCCTTCTGCATCATACCCAATCTGATGTGTCCTCTCAGGCTGGAAATGGGCAATTCGCTTTAGGCCATTTTTACTCGGCTCTTCCAGCTTCATCTCCAAGAGTTCTCCGTCTTCAGCATACGGCAGCTCCACTCCCGGTCTCATCAAATGAGCTAAATACACTTTAGGAGGCAATGCCCAAGGAGGCCCTCCAGTTGATGGCGGCTTGTATGTTGGGAACTCCACGCAAACGACTCTTCCTTCTGGCGCAAGGAGATCTACGAAGCGTTTCGACCACGCTGGTCTCATGACGGGAGGTAGAGCACATAAGAACTTCAACTGTCAGCATGAAAAATAGTTCGCTTGAAGAGCACATTGAAGAGAATATAGATACCGTATAATCATATATCAAATCAAACTTTTCCCCTCCCAGGATCCCCTCACCGCCCTCTTCGAAGAAATCCCCTACAATCCAATGCACCTCTCCCTTCTCAAATCCCTCCCTAGCAGTATATATATCCTTCCCATTCATCTCCGCCTCTACTTTTCTCGCTTCTTCCAAAGCTTTACTAGAGATCTCCAACCCATACGCGTCATACCCAAAAGCACTTAATAGTAACACGTCATACCCTTTTCCACAACCTGGGACAAGGGCTTTCTTCTTCTTACTAGCTTGGCCATTGGCATTTGGGGAGGTGGACGTAGGGAGAATGTCCTGACGTTGGGAAAGCAGATCAACAAGTGCTGGATTGGGAAAGCCTTTGTCCCAGGGGAGAAATCCTTCTGTCCATAGCTCGTCCCATTTCGTGCCGTGCTCGGTGCTGCCTTTTGCGGAATTGAAATGTGAGAGGAGACGGGCGCGGGCGTCGGTTGGTCGGTCGACTGGCATTGTGATCGGAGTGTATGAGGGAGGATGCGAGGTTTGAAAAGTAGAGACGGAAGAAGGTTATTGTTGAAGCTTGGGAGGCAAATTGATCGTATGATGGTGGGGCAACGCGGGGTACATTTACGGATGGGAGGGTCTCCCAATATCAGGCGGTTGGAAATACAATTAGATAAATATACACATCCAATTCTCATAACAGGTAGGTAAGCTTGTTCTTTTGTGGATCCTAGAACATATAAATGACAGCAAGATCATGGAACATAAGGCCAATATCGATTCATGAAGAACAAGTTTCCATCTCCTCTCGACAGCTTGTAATTACTTAAATTATGGCGTTTGATATTCGAGATTCCTAGAAGGAGTCCTACAATAGCACTACCTTACTGGTCCCAAAATAGGCTTTTAATTATTCCCTTACATTTCCCGGACTCCGAACTTTCATTGTTGATTTCAAGATCTACCCCTCCTAAGATTCAGTAATCGCGAACAAAAGCTCTGCTTATCGAACCTCGGCATCCGATAAGCCTGGGGCCGAGCCAAAGCTACCCCGGATATCAACATCGCTCGAAGATCATTCAACTTCTTCCTCGAAATCATCTCACAAACGCCTCTGTACCACGCTCGGAAGTGTCCCAATCCCTCCCATATCAATTAATTATGGATTCATCCACTCTTTTCGATGTCAAGGCAAGCCTTCACCCACTGGCAAGTTCCCAAACCTCATGCTGACACGCTGCTCCCTAGGGCAAAGTCGTCCTCATTACAGGCGGTGCCAAAGGAATAGGTCGTATGATCTCAGAAGGATTCGTAGCAAATGGAGCGAAAGTATACATCTCATCCAGAGACGCAAAAGCCTGCGAGCAGGCATGCAAGGAGTTGAATGCTCTGGGTTCGTCTGACCCTCCCCTCGGTACCGAAACTCAATTCTACAAAGCATACTGACTCGAGACCAACAGGCAAAGGAAGCGCCGATTACATCCAAGCCGATCTCTACAAAGTAGAAGACTGCAAGAAGATAGCCGAGGTGTTGGGCAAACGCGAGACGAAGCTACATGTTCTGGTCAACAACTCTGGATCAAACTGGGGGGCTCCATACGACGAGTTTCCTGAGTCTGCATGGACCAGAGTCCTTACCCTCAACCTTACTCGGGTCTTTACACTCACCCAAGCCCTCACTCCTCTCCTTGAAGCTGGCGCTTCGGAACTTTCCCCCTCCCGCATTATCAATATCGGATCTGTTGACGGTCTCCGAGTCCCCTCCCTCGAAACCTTCTCATATTCTGCCTCAAAAGCAGGTCTTCACCAGCTGTCCCGCGTGCTGGCCAACCATCTCGGAAAGCGCAATATTACATCTAATACGCTGGCTTGTGGACCGTTCCAAAGTAAGATGATGAAGCAGACGCTGGAGACATTTGGAGAGGCAATTAAGAGTGGAATTCCACTGGGACGAATTGGAGAGAAGGAGGATGTGGCTGGAGCGTGTTTGTTTTTGAGTAGTAGGGCTGGGGCTTTCGTTAATGGAGCGACGATTGCATTGGATGGAGGGAGTCTGGTGGGGAGTAAGTTGTAGATGTGGAGCAGGGTTGCGGGTGTATGATCCCCCCAATTTGGAAATGCTTTCAGAAAATTGGGAAGGGAGGTCAGTGCCGAATAGGGAAGCTTGCACTGGGTTTGAATCCGAGTTGGCATAAAAAGCAAGATGAATACGATTGTTACTTATCTTATGCACATACTCGAGCACTTTCGTGCGAGCACTTCTACCGCAGGCCTACGACTGTGGGCATTTCAACATTGTCGAAGAGGAAGAGAAGGGTGTCGTTCATTCTTTCTCTTCGGGCTTGCGATTCATATTTGAAAGTAGCTTTGATCCTCCTTCTAGTGCAACATATAAGCATCTCTCACCGTTCCGTGAATCTCCAGAATACTATCAAAGGACAAAGACCTCAAAGAATGGGACGAGGGCGGAGTGCATTGAAAGGCCGTCTAATATGTAGACGAATATCAGCCCCGCTTTGTCGGAACGTCTCGCCTTCATTCTTATCCTTCTAATAGATTCTTAAAGAAGTCATACACAGAATTTTCGTTCGGTTTTCATCTCTGTCGAAAGCCTAGTGCTGCTGTCACATAATAATCGATTGTCAACTTCATACTACTTCGTCAGGGAGGAACGTCATGGAAGGATATCTTTTCTGGCACATCAAAATTGGGCAATCAGCATTGAAGCGACTACTTGAATCTATAAAAAGGTCCATATCGAGCTTATTGTTCGGATACGTCAAGAACCCGTTGAGCCAGGTAGGTTTGGTTCGGTCATCACCATCATTCAACCTTCGTTGAGGGTTCGATGAATATTGACGATCAAGGGACGCATCCTATGAACAATTTATAGTGTGATCCCTCATACAACCTAAGGAGTTTCTTTTACCACTTCAGAAAACATGGAACCGACCTCGATATCTCGTCAAGAAGTTTCACAACCTCGAAATTGCTTCTGTTTCGGGATGATATTATATTCCCGAACGATTAATGAGCCTTGTGCAGATCTTCGCGGATGGAAATTCAAGCCTTGACCGAGCCACCAGTTGCAAGATGTAAGCAAATGGTAAGGGTCGATGGTATGTCTAAAGTCTACAACCAGACATATAAAAGATTCTAACATCTCGTACCAGAAAGGTGCAATCTTGATACACGACGCGAAAATCATGACTCGAGAGGCAGTGTTGGAATTTTCCATTGTTAACCCTGGATAATATTTATCCACCAGTCATCAGATATTTGAATCATCATGCCTTGATCTCCCTTGAGCATGACCTGTGCTCTGGCTGAAGCTGACCAGTCAGTGACGCCATCGGTAGAAGAATTCGTGCTGTCATTACGAGTTTTGCTATCAAAGGAGGTCTCAGTAGAGATACACATCTATAACCCTCCTCTCAAGCCTGAAGAGGCCAAGGATATGTTCGAAGATGCACACCCAGCCAAGCTGTGCTAGGGCCCAGGCAGCTCTCCTAGGCAGTTCTCCATCGGAACAGCATCCAATCATGCCCTGCGTTAGTTAGCTCTGTTAGTAGTTCCAAGGAGAATGAAAAGACCAAGCGTGCTTACTATTACAGCTCCACTCGGCTCCGATTTTATTTTTACATGTGCGTGCCAGCTTGAGGACAAATAATGGGTAAACAACAATTCTCGCTTAATCACCCATCGCGTTTCGCGACTTCCACTACTCATCTGTTCTATATATTCGACGGTAAGTCAGTCGATGCTCATCATTCCCTTGAGCAAAGTCTGCCTAATGTATCTTATGAGACAGTCGGCTCGCGACTCCGCAGTTCTTTACGTAGATCAGAGTGGGCGCTCGTTCCGCCTCTCATCTTTACACTTTATAAAATACAAGGACACAAGATGGATTCAAAAAGTTCAATGCTTCTTTTTAGCTCCGTTTCGTGTCATGATCCTCTCTGTTGTCAACACTTACGCGACTTCCTATGTCGAGCAACTGCCTGCAGTCAAAATTTAATTGAGAATCTGCCTGCCTGGAAAACTGTGCTTCGAAGGCTTTGGCAGAACGATGCAGCTAAGAATACGGCTTCTGAGTAAGGGCCAAGGGGTCAATCGGAGCTTGCCCGAGCTTACTCCTCTTCGAACAGAGATCGAATGTTTCTTCTTCCCTTCGATTAAGTAGAGCTGTGCGTTTTATACCTGGGCCAGTAAGATACATGCTCAAGATTCTGAAGTTATTAAGCATGTTCCAGCGAGGAATCGATGGGTAAGTGGTCTGGGAAGACTATTTAAAAGTGTCTGACGATGCTTTGGAAAAAAAAGTGCGAGAAAGAAGAAGTAGCACCAAGCCATACATGAGTAAAGATTCAAGCACTGAATTGAGATTCTACGCAAGAGAACTTCGGAGATATGTGCCGATCTTGTACCTCAGGAAACTGATATGCTGGCCTCCACATTTGCTGCCACACGATATACTACTAGTGTGTTCTTGCCAACAATCAACAAAATAGCTTGAACGCAATTGAAGTCGAGAGAGTACAACCTTCTTCCAGAACATCTCGAACACGCCATCAGAGAACATTGCTCGTTACTTAATATCAATACAACAAGCAAAAAGATCTGGTTTTCAGAAGAACTCAGCGATGCGCTTCGTTGCTCTACTTCTTGTTACTGACTCGAAAGTTGAATTTCTCTCTGCACCAAGTGTAGAGCGTAGTTTGTACTGCAAACAAGAAATTGACCGGCTAGAGAAATGGGATTGATGCGTTGAAGGCAAAGCGTGAAGAACAACTGCCGGACGTGGCACCCACAGGCTAACCGGTTTCATAATGCAACAAGCAAAGGAAAGAACAAGAACAGAAGCTTGAGGTCCAGAAATTCTCGCGTATAAAGGCAAAAAAGCTGAGCAGCGACGTCCGTCCAAGCCCAAGATATAGCTTCACGTAAATGTCACGGGATCTGCTCCTTGGGTCTTCTCGCGCTCGCCTCAAAATTCTACAGCTTTGCTCTTGCAGTAATAAAAGCAGCCAGTTCACACACATTCTATCGCCTACCTTGGTATGAACCCTATCTTTCCAAACAAAAGTCATATGTCCCAAGTCTCAATACACCTTCAGCACATCTCTTTCAACTTCCATCTCTCCACCAAGTGGAACTCTTCCACCCCTGTCTCTTATACACA